>JAVFBX010196042.1:0-12983 GCA_034783855.1 Mopalia kennerleyi
AACAGCAATTCAGGCATAACAGCAATTCAGGCATACCAGCAATTCAGGCATACCAGCAATTCAGGCATAACAGCAATTCAGGCATACCAGCAATTCAGGCATACCAGCAATTCAGGCATACCAGCAATTAAGGCATAAATCCCAGTAATTCATACATTTATGTCCATCGTTGGACTACATATCTGAATTACTGTGATATACATCTGAATGACTGGGATACATGTCCGAATTACTGTGAAAAACGTCTGAATGACTGGGATCTACGTCGGAATTATTGGGATACATGTCCGAATTACTGGGATCTACGTCGGAATTATTGGGATCTACCTCTGAATGACTGGGATACATGTCCGAATTATTGCGATCAACGTCTTAATTATTGTTTCTAGTTAAAATCCAGCCTTTCAATACAGTTAGCCAGCAGTTTTCCATAACTGGTCAGTCAACTTTGTTGGTAATTTCTGATTGACAGATGGTTTTGTCGGTTAACCACCGTTAGCCACATTCACATGTGTACTGCAAGCTACTCAATTATATATAAGTATACCTGTGTATCACCTGGATATATCTTGATTACGAGTATTTCTAATATAACGTTTGCTACAAGTTTACATATCTTTATTACGTTATAATGTTCCCATAGACCAGGTCGATCAGTTAATTTAATATACCGGTATATAAAAAATTAAAAAGTTGAAAGTTTCTTCATTATGCAAATTCATTCTATAAATTTGTTCAGACATACTGTTGGCAACATAATTTGTCCTTTGTTTATATGACAGCTCTATGGTTGTTTACATTTGCACCCCATCGACAGGTGTCTGGCTTTGTGATCTATACAATATACATCTTAATAATATTTGTATTTTTATCTTAGGGATCTATAGATATTCTTTCTTTTTAACATTTCCATGTGTTTCGTTTTGACAGCTGTGTTTAAAATACCCATTAAAACACGGTATATACATGTAGTGCCCTTAACTATGCGTATATTTGTCTTCATACAAGTTTGTGAACACAAAAGGTAAAGTTTGTCTTAAACAGAGAAAATCCTACAACTTTCTTGAAATACCTCTGTGGTTTAGTAGCGTATAAATATCGACAGCTTTCATTCAACTTGGAGAGAGAGTGTAGCGATTTAGTCACGCCATGTTCAGCCTGAAGCGCTTTCTACGTTGAAAAGGTGACTGACAACCTAAATAACCTGTAAATTAACGTTACCTATATATTTTATACTGATATATACCTGCTAACATATAGCTATATACCTGTAGACATAGACTATAGTTTACAGAATGGCATGTTAAAGTTCGTCTTGGACGAAAAATACATAACATTTAGTTTTATCAAGTCTTTATAACAAGTACATTTCATACGATTTCATTACGATAAACAACTACATTTACGTAACATAATTTTTTCCTGCGATATTTTCTGATAGTGCCCAGAGTTAATCCGTAGACGTGTCTTAATCTCCTAATCTCCTAATCTGTAGACGTGTCTTAATCTCCTAAGCAACCTTCAGGTATAATGAATATATAAACAAGGTTCACCTCTACCTTGTTTATGGTCCACTATAGTTCTCGCCAAACAGACTAGGGTTCAAGCCCCTCCGGAGACCCACAGATGTTCTTTATATATAAACACTTAAGCTGAAAATACATTGATTTCTGACGTTTAGGAGTCGTCAAATATCAAAACTGAAACACAAATTTACGGACATGTCATGTACGGTACTTCTGGTTTTCTACAGCAAATCAAATCAAAATTTATTTAACGTCGGGCTTGAGTGGTTACAAAGAAAAACATTACCCACGGGCTTCGTCTACGGCCACTTTTCACTTAGGTTTCTATTTGCGTATTTTCATGCTTGAAATATTGACACTTGACGCCCTTGGGGTCTTGGATTTCCCCCAGGGTTAGTTTTACCCAATTAGCACATTCAGTATAGCCAGGGGACTCTATTACGTTCGGGATAAAACTAATGGGCTGAGATGAGGTCAATATTACCTGTAATATAAACACCGATGTCCTTTACCTGTCTTCCCTCTTTGTCTCTGCCGCCCTATTGTTATGTCATGTTGTCGTATAGATAAAAGTACCTGTTACTAAGGCATTGTACAGCTGATAATGTCACTGTGCAGGTACACCGACAACTGGTTTGAATCTTCAAATAAACTCTACTAAAGAAATAGACTTTACAATTAAAGTACCGGCGTTTGAAAACAGATTTTAGTTTTGTTCAAAGTGTATCTTATTTTAATTGAATAGAGTTGTAAGTCTTTGTCAATGCTGGATTTCCCTTTTTTGTTCCGAGTTTGTCGCCAATTGCTCGTTTTCTTTACAGTTTTCTAATTAATTGTTCCGTCTGCATTGATCCCATGTCTTCTTTTTCTAGACGTATGTACTATTAGCACCAGACTAAACTAATGGAATGGAGGGTTTTTTAGGGCATAGAACTACATTGTTTTCACTTCTATAACCGTAAGATTCTTCACATTATATTGTTAGTGAAATACTTTAGTCTTTAACTAAAAATTAAGATGGGGCTACTCCCTGTTATATAGGTGAACATCTGGGTTACTTAACATCCGTTTTCATTACTACTTTCTACACTGTTGCTTTTTATATCCAGATTTGCCAATACGCAAGTCGGGGAAAATATATAAAGATTTTTTTAGAAATGTTTTGAATATCATATCCTCAAACTTATCGGTTCAATAAAGTAAATTGACAAGACGTAACAGAAAGATAAAGATATCCCAAACATGCAACCATTGATTGATTGATTGTTGATTATTTGTTTCATTATTGATGAAATTATTGATCGATTATTCGAATTTTTCGATTGATTGATCCATGTTTGATGTATGTATTGATTTAATTATTGATTGATTGACGCCCAGCTCATCATTAATATGATGGCCTGCACTCCAGCAGTGAAAAGCGGCACTATGACAATCATTAAGGGTTGTTTGTTCTGTTAGAACATGAACCTGAGTAATAACAGTGTTATATCTGTGCACTTTAATAGGAGGCTTGTCCTGAAGAGCTCTTTAGTTTGCTTCCCCTATCTCATTCACCGGGATTCAGGTTATCTGCTTCTTTTAAAGGTGCCTCATGATAGGATAGGCTGCGGTAGGAAAGCGAAGTTTGTTGACGTTTGAATTTCTCGATGCTCCGTTCTGAGAATTATTCCAGTAATCCGTTAGATCTGGATATTTTTACACTCTTTGTAAACTGCTAGTTTGTTTTATCCACCGAGTTTCCCAAGAGCAAACCTACCCGCTTGAAAGATAACATTGAGCCGTTTCTAGTCTGTCTGAACTACATAAATCTCCAGATGTTCACCATGTTGTAGGGGTGTCAATATTAAGCTAGTTCCGTATTTGCCTTTATCACATCTTCGTTTCCAAGCGTATTCTTTGCCAGTGTTACGCCTGTCTGTCACTACTCAGCTTTACTTCTAGCGGACGAGACAATTGCACTAGAAATTGTTTTATGACATTAAAGTGTATAACAAATTATACAATTTTCTCTGGTAATTGTCGTCTTGTTTATATATATATATTAAAATCGCCGTGAGACATGTTTCTCTCGTCACGCCAATCCCATGAAATTCCTTCCAAATATCATAAAAAAGCAATTTTATTTCTTATGATATTTTTTGTGCAATTAGGAATCTATAGTATTTATTATTTTTGTTGGAAAGAAAACGCGTCATTTAATATTTTCACACGTAGGCCTATATCTAGGTGGGCTTCCACCCACTCAATAGTTTAATGTTAAATACATTTATTAAACAGGTTGTGGAGTTCACGTCAAGAAAAACTTAATTTTTCTCAACTTTTCAGAATATATTATATGCTACGATTAGAAGAAGTCTGATGACAGCCTGATAGATGCTGAAATCATACCACGATGGCATAATACATTATTTCATATGAAATCATTTTCAGAAGAACGCTTATTGTGTCCGTGGGACTAAATGTAACCGGGGAAAACACCTTCCCAAGCATGTGGTCTTTAGTACGTTAACTGTTTGTATTTATCATTTGAAAAATGGCTTAATCAGAAACGTAGTACCATCATCATAACACGGTATTATTCAATAAACACTGCAAATAAAATTATTTGCCGAGTCAAATGAAGAGGCCCATATTTTCACACGCACTGCGACTAAATCTCAACTTTAAAAAAAATAAATTATCGCTTCATCTACCAACAAAATACACACCCGTTTAAATGTCGTAATAGGAATTTCTAAAGACTCTATTTAAACTAAAGAGCTGTGACATATTTGAAGGTTTAATTGCTTTGATGCTACTCGTTAGGGTTAAAACGTTCACAGAATTGCTCTGGGCTATTTGAGTGTAGTCTTTACTCTTTGTATGCCCAATGTCGCTATATCTTAACTGATACATGTATATTTAAATATGTTTATATACTGTAGAGCAAACATATCGCGGACTTGTGTCTGTTTACATCTCCACAAAATATTTGGCTTTTATATATTGGTATTTACAGCCCCCTCTGTGTGAGTTTACTCAATGAACAGCGGTATACCCTTACCCTTGAAAGAGTCTTCACACCTAACAACTTTTGAATGTGCAATAATAGATGTAGGAATATCCGCCATAATACTGCATTTTGTTAGCCGGAAGCCTATTTACTGGCGAATGCACGTCCGCCACACACTTGAATAAACGTCATCGAATTTCATATTGCTTTAGAATCCGCACATTTAGTTTAGGAGCCCATTATGCCCTGAGCTTAAGATGGATATGCACAACGGGGACTTAAGATAGGTGGTACTGCCCCTGTGTATATCATATATATATATAAGACTGAATAGTCGGTATTATAAGCTATTAAATCATTGGTAAGGGTCCATGTTACCTCCAAAGCGAGACAATCAATCCCATTTTGCTGTGGTGTCTACAGCTGTCTAAGATTATTAACTTTCACATTCTGTATGTTTGATCCATGCTTGCTTTTTGCAATACGTCTTCTCATCGGTTTGAGGGATGGATGTTATTTATTATAGTATAGCATATATAATATTTATGAGTACAATGTCCAGCTTGCAAGTAAATATCCTGCTTAGATCTTCATATGGCCTAGTGAGAAAGAAAACCTGATTTCAGATTCAAGCTGAAACAATTAACATGATGTGAATATAAACTGTTAATAATTATATTAATTAGATAGCGAGTTACAAGTGGTAAACATTAATTGCCATTACATGCGATTACACATGGTATGTTTTATGTGGTCTATTGAATTAACTGCTTCGTCAAGTTACAAGATTCAAGCTTTTATAGCGTGCAAATAATTAACATATGTAGTTACCAATAATATTATCAATGAACTGTTTTCGGTGAACCCAAAATAAATGTTTGCCTATTCTAATATAATGTTGTTCATATTGTTGCGAAAATATCGTTAATGGTTGCTATACCTTGTAGTCTAGACAGTATAGTTTATGAAAATCACCGATGTTGAATGGACTCAAAGGAGTAGCCCTCTGGTGGTGAAACCTTTAGGCAAATTTACCAGCGACAAGGAGTAATATAGTGAACAAGACAAATCCCTAGGAACACAAATTATCATATTTTAAATGTAGATAACTAAAATTTTGCTTGCCTCCACCGGGATTCGAACTATAGACCTATAGAACTATAGAACTTAAGAACAATAAAACTAAAGAACTCTAGAACAACAGAACTATAGAACATGAATTAACGGAGAGCCTTTCACTTTTAATTCACGAGATAAATACCTTGAACTATATAACCTACAGACGTCCAATTCTGTGATAATAAAAGACCTATTTTAGCGACCATATCAGAATTGCCATTTTCCTCCAAGCACAGTTTCAAGTCTGCTGTTGTAAATTAATTGATTATTACATGATGCTAATATTCCCGTTTATTTTTCATTTACCTGGATTTACCTATGCTGACAGGAAGTCGCGAGGCAGCGTTTACGTACGCTATCAGCACAGCGGGTGTTACCTACGCCGTAACGCAGGCCTGCAGTCAAGGAAACCTGTCAAATTGTGGCTGTGACCGCAGTAAAAAGGAAGGCCGTTTCTCAGCAAAAGGCTGGAAATGGGGTGGTTGTAGTGCGGATATAACATATGGACTTAAACTAGCCAGGAAATTTATGGATGCACGAGAGATAGAAGAAGACGAAAGGTCCTTGATGAATCTGCATAACAATCGAGCTGGAAGGAAGGTAAGACCACTCCTCTATTTTGTGGGTAGATTTAGACACGGAAAATCCAAAGTAAAAAAGCAGAGGAAATTCATCTTGATCATGTTACAGTGACCATAGATTTGTTTCTGACGCCCAACGGCACACATCTCTTTCATAATTCAGTTGCATGAACTGTGTGTAGATCTTGGACCCTTGGACGTATAGCTTTAAATAGCACGTCAAATCTCCAATATAATTGGATCACTTTCCATTAAATGTAAAAGCAAACATTCTTACTCCAACATTTTTGTATTGCATGTCGTGTATGTGTTTCTTCTTAGATTTACATTCGTTGTAAAAGTCGTTTAGTATATAGTATCATCAGAGATCGCATTGTTGATGTTGTACTTACAATATAACACGTTTAAAACGAATTAAACTACTGTGAATGTAACAACGTCTGCGTGTACTGCTATTTTCTTTGCAGTAAATCAAAAGTTACAATAGTCTGATAAATAATTGTATGTTTTGGATTTTTGGTTCACGACACAGTATTACTCTTTGTGTCGATGAAGAACATCTGTTAAGTGGGAATATATATTGGCAATGTTCCCTCAGATTATCCGCTGACGGAAATGATAAGTCAATACTAAGTCTGGTTTTACTGAGGTTAACAGATCATAACTGATTGAGGAAACGATAGCCACCAGTTGAAAGCAGCTCTGAGCAAGACCATAGATGTCCGTCTCTGAAACTCATCGTGTTTATATGCTTCTCAATTAGGTGATCACGAAAAGGAACAGTAGTACTCGCGATACACTTACTAGCAGTTAAATTTCATGTTGTTGTTTTTTTTCTCTCAATAGAATAACACTCAATACCAGAAAACACTGGGAAAGTATTCGCGTTCTCCAGAGTAAGGCACCGAAATCATAATTACTAAATTTCTCTGAGAGCCTGTCCCTATCTAGATAAATCAACTCTATGACCATGTCTGCTCTTGAAATAAAGAAACTCTTGCCATGTCTCATTCATTGGGCATACCGAAGTACAAAGCATGGAAACGAGGGCATGTGGATTAAACCTTTTTATCACTCACTAAAAACACCCAACCTGCGCACTATTAAAGTCAAAGGTTCAGCACAGTGTAAAAAGAGTCTTTTGGCTAGCTCTTGTGTATTGTGTTCTGTACGGGAGGCTGACTGGCGAGACGATATTCTTCCCAGCATAAATAGAAGCTTTGGGGGTAGTGCTTCGTTCTTGAACTCACCTGTACTCGTTACATATCTGCTTTTGGACTATCGCTGACGGCCATCTTGTACAACGTGAAAGGATCATCGACAAGAACGTGCCTTCCGTACCATTTACATAATGCCACCTGGACAATGTTTACAAACACCCTAGTTCCGATCTTTGAGTATAATTTAAGCATAATGGAATGTATTTGAGTTGAATTAAAAGTTAATTGGCATTATTTTTTCCAACCTTTATCCCGGATAACAGTTTTAAAATTATTCGCATATTAAACAGAATACGTGGCTGACACCTTGCTTGATAACAACTTTAAATTCACCCAAAGCATTTTTTCACAAGACATATTTCCCATTGAATTCTTGAAAAAAAAGAGCACAGAACCTATTTGTTGGTTTAAATTTTTTACTTAGACCTTTTTTTAGCGGACTCATCTCTTGTTAGTACGTTTTCTGTCTAGTTCTAGAGACAGCTGGATTCCTATTCGTGTTCAGCCATAATGTCGTGCCCACCAAAGTTGTTGTTTCTATTATTCTCAAGAAAAAACATATTACCGGCACTGTTTACACTTTAATATCAGGCGCTATGAAAGGAAGACTGGGGCGAGGTTGTTTTGGGGCCACCCTTTCTTGACTGGGGAGCATCGGCTTCGGGTGTCGCTTTCAATCGGCTTTGTCCTTGCTATTGTTGTGGCGGGTATGTTTTATGTATCACATCCATGAGAGTGGATTGTCACTGGCGTGTCACTGGGTAGAGACGTGAAGAAAAGAATTGAGATTTACAAACCAAAGCTAAATCTTCTTCTCCTTCAAATTAACTGGGACCACTGCCAAACTTTTCCTCTACACAGTTACCCCCATTTACATGAATTCCAAATCGCACGTACAAAGGCCACACTATTATTATAGGATGCAAGGAAAAACACCCTCTCTATATGTTCACAATTCTGATGACATCTAATATTGAGATGTGTACAACTAGACGACAAGAACAGGGTTAGGTTGGCATATTTTGATTCAACTAATACATTTTGCTATTAAAACCTGTGATTGAGCCCAAAGTTACCCGTGTACATTGAACGCATTCGAGTATCGTATAAGATTAATTAATGCAAAATTATGATATTTTATTAACCATCTGCAATGCTTCAGCCGTGCCATAGAATGAGAACATATTATTATAGTGTCGTCATTTGAAAGGAAATCCATGCAAAAAATAAATGAAAATAAACTTATAACTTGAGGTTTATCTAGTTAGACATCGGCAATGCTGCCTTGAAGACCTAACGCACACGTTTTGGTCAGTTCTGGGTATAATGTTCTTAAACTAGAGCGTTGAGTCACAATAGAAACTGTATAATTTGTATCGGTTTTGCAGAGAACATAATCCAGTAATTTGATTTTCGTTGCAATTACAAAGAAATACGATACTCTTTAAATCTTAAAATCCGTCGGCGTTGAATTAACAAGGTTAAAGAAAGAGCAGACGGATGAGAGAGGTCACGTGACAAGTAGGTGTCACGAGATGGACACCGCCTATCGTCTGCTGTCATGGCTTCCTGACTCGGGCGGGGAAATCGAGAGTTTGTGAGGGCTGGAGTTGACGTGATGGGGATTGGAAAGGATTAAGAGGGGTAAATGTCTTACAGCTCTTCGGAGGGAGCATACTGAGTTAAAGAAAGACTTCTCGTGTGATGTAGGCCCGACAGAAGCGTGTAGGTTCACTAATCCCTGTCAGTTCTTCATCGCTAACCTCCTATCGTTAGCGGCCAGATAGCAGACATAGCTTACAAAGATCAGTGGGCTTTGTTTTAGCCCCCGCGCTATTTGTTCTGTCTTATTGTAAGCATTCTAGTAGACCTGCTCTACATGGATAACTAATGCCTGTTCCTGACACCAAAAGGATTACACATGTATCTTCTCCTTGGAAGAAACATGAACAAATAGTAGAGGCCCGCGTGTAACTTTTACTCCTTCCAATTCCCTTTCTAACGGCAAATATGAAAATATTTCTCTCTCTTCAAAGCCGTGCATCTGCCCTGAGCACCACAGAGGCTGTGCGGAACTTCCCCCCGGTCAACGCGTGCGATCTTCCCGGCTACAGTTATAAAGGTCTCGCCTCTTCCCCAGCCTCTCTGATCCAGATAATTCCCCGTTTGACCCTTCTAAATCTTCGTATAAAGCTCCAAATCAGTATGTTGATATAATTGGTACCACTTTTGAAATGTTACTTGTCACAACAGGTATATATATCTCTAACATTAGAGCAGTCAATACTTTCTCTTCAATCACATGGTATATCAAAAGATCAGGTATGCATAAACCAAATGTCAATTTGTCGTGTGCCTTCGCCACTCAGTCGGTGTATAGAGCGTTAACCCTGTTAGCCAGTGGTTTCAGGTTCAATCCCCGATTGAGACATGCAATTTTGACTTTCTTTCTATTTATAAACATATCAGATGTAGGAGAACGTTTGAAAGGTCAGAGTTGAGGAGTCATATTCATTGATATATAATTTGAGTAAGATGTCAGAATAGTTATGGAAAAGTTGCGTCAACGAATCAATGAGATTATTTAATCTATGGTTTCTGACTCATTGGAGTTGAAGTTGAGTGCTTTCAAACTAGACGGGTTTGCAAAGCGTCCAGGGCGATCTGACTGGTCATTGGGGTGATTTGATTGATGGCTAGGGTCAGAGAGGCAGACAGATAGCGCCTCGGGTCATACCACTTATCTCTGTCCATCTCTTAATTGGGACCTTATGATGTTTTGTTTGATATCGCTCTCATTATTACACTGGCTGTGCTGTGTTCGTTTATCCCACATTAATGTCTATAGTCTATACTCTATAGCTTTTATTGAGGACAACTTGTTAATGTGTAACGGCTCCTGGTAATCACTATCCTGTTCATTGTTTGTCTCCCAAAGCATATATACACTTACGATTAACTGTGTACTTTAAGATAAGCAATAGTCATTTTAAAATAAACCACCTTAAGCATCAACCTATTAAATCGTTCATTTCTTTATAAAGGATTAAGTACTATTTTGTACAGGCCGATTCGGTTACAATCATCTCATTCTGGTATCTATACTAATGTTCATATCAAAAGTAGAATTTTTAAAATAGAGCACAAATGCATATATTCTGAAGTAGGTAAGTTTTATACCTTGTTACGTTTTTACTAACTCATGTCGTTTGAAAGAATTACATATGTGTCTAATATTTATAATATATATAAATATACATACTAGTAAAGGTATAATAAAACTTGTGCATCTGTCTGGAATATATATATATATATATATATATATAACATATTGATAAAAACAAATGTTGTGTTTATTTATGGTACATATTTACACCCAGGCGGTCGATTTACCGGCGATTACATTTTATAGACAAGCGTGTGCATAATAGGTGTATTATGGACATGAGCCTAAATTTGTCTTGGTTTTTCTGAATGAGACAAAGAGTTGGCATATTTCGTCACTTGTTAATCAGCCCATGTTTAAGATAATGCCATCACTGTCATACATAATACGCCACACTACGTACAGAGGGTTTATGTGTTTTAAATGTCTGCCCTAAAAATGAAGTACTTTGTTAAACCAAAAATAACCAAATAGTTATTCTGACTTATTTCAGTTCCAAAGAAGGTTCGTAAAGAAAATAATTGTACGTATAATATAAGTGTTTGTGGTATATCCATACTGTGTAGCTTCAAGGGTACCACTGTATATTTTTTAAATTTAATATTGTTTTATACTATACTTGATACTTCATCACCTGTGTTGTGATGAATCAATTATCAAATCGATCGATTGGTCAAACGACCTATAATCAATCAACCGACAAATCGCTCAAGCAATCAGCTCAACTTATTGACCAGCCAATCAATTATCAACCAATTATGGTTTAAGCCAATTAATAAGTCGCTATTTTTACTCAAAGAACTGTTAAATATTGAAACAACGGTTTGACTATAAACTGACTCAGAGGTAACAAACAGTCTGTCAAATACGATACAATAAAATCATTACTTACTACATTGTGTAGTCTTCACATTCGATCAAATGATGTGATACGATTTATTCACCTTAAAAAAGGCATACATTTGAATAAACTAAATCGACGAAATAATGCCATTAAAGGCTTGTTTTATCCCGTTATAGTAATGGAGGGGTGTTGTCAATATGAATGAATTCGATTAAATCCACATATTTGCTCGTGCAATCAAAAAATAAGCAAGAATACTTTGAAGTTGTGCAAATTATGTTTTGAGTGAACATTTCCAACTCTGTCCCACATAAGTGATGTATATAATAGCGGTCTGTGCGTTAAAAAGCCAGGAGCCGACAGCTTGAAAGACGGTTAGCAGATAACGCCAGGTTAAATCGCTTATAAGGGAATAGCAGCAGACCTTCAACATGGCCTGATGTCATTGAAAACAGATTAAATTAAATCGTGCTTTCAGCAACCGGAGCCAGTGGTTTAGCGCTTTAGTTTCTAAGTCAAGTCAGTTAATGTGACAATGATTAAATCAATCACTAAATGACGACGTGTGCGGTATAAGCGGTCATATCTTCCACGGTGTAGCTATTTAAAATCGGTTGATAGAGTTTTACTCATGTTCGGTTTGTGTATAAATTGATAAACTTTTCAACCCTTTTAGTTTTAACTGGCAAGCGTAATATGCATGGAATGACCCGGCGCTGATTTATTATAATATTGTCACACCAGTTCGTCAATGAACAACCGGTCTTCTCTTAAGAGCCATATATATGTCTATATGTTATCTGAGAAGAAATGCACAAAGGAACATTTTCAAATGATATTAAGTGAGATTTGGGAATCAGATTCATATTGCCCGGGTGCCCCCAGAGCTAACCGACATCAGGGAGCCTAATTGTTTTGACGTCTTTGTTTTGTGGCTGTCTGTCTTGTCTTAGTTTGTTAATAATGAGTCAGTGACATGACTGCCTGTCTTGTCTTAGTTTGTTACCAGCGAGTCAGTGACATGACTGTCTGTCTTGTCTTAGTTTGTTACCAGTGAGTCAGTGACATGACTGTCTGTCTTGTCTTAGTTTGTTACCAGTGAGTCAGTGAAATGGCTGTCTGTCTTGTCTTAGTTTGTTAATAGTGAGTCAGTGACATGACTGTCCGTCTTGTCTTAGTTTGTTAATAATGAGTCAGTGACATGACTGTCCGTCTTGTCTTAGTTTGTTACCAGTGAGTCAGTGACATGACTGTCTGTCTTGTCTTAATTTGTTACCAATAAGTCAGTAACATGACTGTCCGTCTTGTCTTAGTTTGTTACCAGTGAGTCAGTGACTGTCCGTCTTGTCTTAGTTTGTTACCAGTGAATCATTGACATGACTGTCCGTCTTGTCTTAGTTTGTTACCAGTGAGTCAGTGACATGACTGTCTGTCTTGTCTAAGTTTGTTACCAGTGAGTCAGTAACATGACTGTCCGTCTTGTCTTAGTTTGTTACCAGTGAGTCAGTGACATGACTGTTCGTCTTGTCTTA
>JAVFBX010196053.1:0-10365 GCA_034783855.1 Mopalia kennerleyi
GTCCAATGAAATTTTGTGCCACGTTTTCCGATCGAGTTACAGCAAGGGATAGTACTGTGTAAGTCTCGTCTTACACAAAGTGACCCTTGCGTAGGAAGATGGGATAACGCAATAAATCATGCGAGTAACCTCCCTTGAATGAATTCAAAATTACCCAATCATCGCTTGAGATTATTTACGGTACGGAAATGGCCAAGGGATGTTTAGACATGATGGATATGAAGACCACAAGGGGAAATCCAGAAATGTCACTTTTTATCATTGTCAGCGTTATTGCACCAGCCAATAGTTGTCAACATAAGGTTTCCTCTCATAATATTGCTCAACCGAATAAAACAAGGGTTTCACATATTTTATATGGTATAAAATGTGGCTATGAAATGGAAAAAACCCAGAGTTGCCAGTACTTTAAACATTGTTATCTCCCTCGCGTCCAATCAAATGCTAAGCTCGGGTCATGTGATACAGTCACTAGTAGAGTAGAAAATGGCGGATCAAGGAGACAGTCGTCCTGACGTGACTGACAAGACCCCCAAAAAGATATATAACGAGAAATTGAGAGATCAATACAAAAAAAAAAGCTATCCAAACTTTCAACTGTATGGTCCTCCTTGCATATGTAATCGCATGAAATGCTATGACAATAATGCATGACAATTATGAAAACAAGGGAATAACCATTGATGTCAGTTTGCAGCATTGTTTCGTTCTTTGCTCTAAAATCAAATAACATAACGGCTTGGCAAATGCTACATGCTTAATTTGAAGGAACAATGGTCATTCTTCCTTGTAATGGAAAAAACTTATGTGACAGTTATTTAACAGTCCCACAAAACCGTGGAACTTTGTTTTTCAGTTTCTCCAAAAGTGACTTATCCTGACTCCTTGTGGTCTTCAGATATTTGCACATGTAATCAAAATTACAACTTGAACTCAGACTATGTTACGTAAGATAGCAAAACGGGTAGACTTTGCGAATAGACGCACTGTGTACAAGGCATTTCAGATGTAAGAGAATAATAACAGGTGATTCAAATATTAAAGAAGCGTTTTTAAAGCTTAACCTTAACTTAGATGATGTAATTACCACAGACAACAAAATTTGTCCACGCTTTTAAGGATAAAGTGTTGATAGCCTACAGCCACTAAAATATAGATATTGGTCTTATGTATTCTATAGAAAATGTTGCAAACTTTATTTTTCTCGTCAAATTAAAAAATTGTATAAACAACGCAGTGCCCTAATTCAAACAAAATGGTTATGATAAAGTTCGGTTGAAATTCTTCCAATTATAAGTATGTGCATTCGTGCGTATAACTAGTTTCTCAATAATTTGTCAACTGCAGGTGTTCATAGATTATTAATGAAATAAGAATCAATTGTTCGAAAAATGGACTTGCGCTTGGGTTTGACCTGTTTTGTCTTTGTTTGGTGCCGCTGAAGTCTATGAGGCTTTCTGTCACTCATTGGACTGGCACGCCGTCAGATGAAAGAGTTTACACCTGTACGGCGTTATTCCTCAACCAATCAACCAGCAAACCAACCAATCAATTAACCAATGTATCAATCAATCGATCGATGGACCAATCAATCAATCGATCGATGGACCAATCAATCATTCGATCGATGGACCAATCAATCAATCAACCAACCAACCCATCTACCAACCAACCAGCCAACCAACCAACCAGCCAACCAACCAACCATCCAACCAGCCAGCCAGTCAGTCAACCAGCCAGCCAGCCAACCAACTGACCAACCAACCAACCAATCACTCACTCACTCTCTCAATCAATCAAGCAATCACTCACTCTCAATCAACCAACCAGTCAATCAATCAATCAAACAGTCGGTCGGTCGGTCGGTCGGTCATGCAGTCACTTTTGTGGAACTGATTTTATAGTAAAAGATCCGAAGATGAGTGTTGAATGTGGACAAAATTATAGTATTTGTCCTACGCGAATCCGCAGGGATATCATACCCGTATAAAAACCTGCATTGTTATTCAACTGATTTAAGGTAATAATTATCCGTCAGGTCGCTGTCTTACTGTGATAATCATTTAAATAAACCTTAAGGTCTTGCTGGACCCCTTGGTCGATTTTCAAAACACCCGTTGTATTTAGTCTCTTATGCAGATGGATATACACCTGTACCATTTATATGTATATATTTGTGGAAAGCGTGAATACTCAGGATTACATATATGTGCATGTGGTGACAATCCAATTATTATTGCTAAAAATATTTTCAAATAAGTAAATGTCAATAGAAAAAAATAGACAGCATTTTCTATTAATTATTTCTCGAAATGCAACGATAAGACTCAATATATTAGTTGACCGAGTAGAACAGTCCTTGAACTAGTAAACGGTGCCTCGTCATTTTTGTTGAAATTTTGATTATAACGATTCCAGTGTATTTTTTTGTCTATCCTACCTTGGAAAGTCTTATTAAAATGTAAAATATAACTTTCAGAAAACATTTTAAAAAATCTAGGACGAACTTATACGAAATAAAGCACCGTTTACTAGATCACATTGTGCTCTTCATAATGGTACTAATTTGACGTTTCTAACGTGAATGGTTTTCTAGAAATACGCCTTGAAAATGTAGAGTCTGCTTAAAATTGAAGTGCCAGAAATAGGCTTTAACGTTTGCGACTTGAATATATGATCATGGGAAAACTAAAATATAGACTCCAATTTACCTTTTTGTAATTAGAATTGCGAATTATTTTTTTCACCAACATATAGTTTGAATATTTAACTGTTAATCCAAGCGATAAAAAAAATTTGGTTCATTTTGAGCCGAAGGGATCCAGCAAGACCTTAAAAAATATTTTCGTCTATTGTAAAAGGGCTGTTGGTGACATCGAGGTGATGTCGTTAGCAGATATTCCTGAACTATGATTGTTTTGTACAGAGTAGCCTCCCTTTGACCACCCATGGACTAGCCGGGAAGGGTATTTTGCAATCTTCAAACGGCGCTAGCCAAGCCATGAAACTAATAACTAGCTAATGTTATTCTGCCTCTTCGTAAGGTTTTACATTGTTAATACACACATTATGCTTTAAATAGTTCGCAAAGATGTGTTAATGTGCAAATCAGTCTACAAATCTACAGCCGTCATTTCACATATTAACGACAATCAAGTCAACGTTATTTTCAACTTCCTTTCTGAAAGTTGATGCATTTAAAAAATGTTATTTATTTATTCATTCAGTAATTTTTTCTCTCTTTTTGTAAAATTGTTTTTCTTTCTTTTCTTTTTTGCCTTCCTTCTTTATTAGTTTCTTTCTTAGCCTATAATAAGATAAGTGTTGTAATATTTGATTTTATAATTTTGACGAGTGCCATTTATGACCCACTGTAGAACTATGAATGTGATCTTGCCATCTCAATCACATGTCGGTGCATCGCTCGGCTATTTCCGTTTCCGTTAACAATATCCGACACGGCAAAGGCAGTTGGAAAGACAAATGTTAGTTTGGTTAGTGTTTTGATGTCGTATACTCATCATGCTGTTTATTTTTTAGATGACGATTTTACATTGCTTATACCGGTACCAAGGATTGGGGGTAATTGGCAATACACTTTGTAAAAAACACACATGACCGCAAAACTCATGCATCCTTTATATACCTAGGATGGAAGGCAGAATCGAACCCGTGATAGAAAAATTGCCTTTAAGATTTTCTTAACTATATGCGTTTTCTTTATTCAAAGTTAACCAATTGTTGTACATTTGTCTAAAAACAATTAACTAAAAAACAGTATATGAAATAAGAATAATTTAATTACAAGAACTGTTTGACGTTCATCTTGTTAAAGAAACGGCATTTTGCAATCCATAAACATTAATGAGGGACACTCTAATGTTCTTCAGTTATAGTTCTGGTGGATCTCTTTATGGTTCTGTATGGAACCCTCACATCAACTGTTCCAAGTATTTCTCCCTTTCCTATTATAACAATTAACTATTTTTGTCGTAATGGGTCCATATATATATATATGGTTCCATTTTTTCCATAAAGAACCGTTTTAGTCTAATGGCTCCTTATAGATGGCTCCATCTTTTCTAAAGAATTCCCTAAGAACCATTATTTCTAAGGTGTAGCAACAACGAAAGACAAGACGGGTCAACAAAAACATCACGACATACATGGTTCGTGTTGCGCCTTCCCAATGAGAGCATATGGACAAGAGCAAGCTCTCTCCAATCTGGTGATATTACGAGCACATTGACAAGAACAACTCTGCAACATTGTTTTCAGTGAAAGGAAATTTATTTTTCTGCAATGTATCGTTTGGAGCAATACGAATTATCGGTTATACAGTCTCTAATGGCAACTTTTGCAGGGAAGATAGGTCGATTTACTTTTGATTTATTATAAATAAAATAATTATTGCGAAAATTATATTATATTTTAATTTACGAAAACATACATATTTACATTTGATATTGCGAAATGCATCCAATATCTACCTTCCTTCCCGGATGCCATCAACTAATTTGATTGTCTTTCGATACAATTGACATCATTAATGAAACACTTACGTCTTGAATATGCCGTCTGTTATAAAACCACATTAAAAAATACAACATATTTACAATTGAAATCATGACACATAATCTATTCTTAACCCATTCAAGTTAGTTATTTACATTGCTTTAAATGTCTTGTTATATGTTAAAATCATACCACATTAAAACAAAATATATTTACAATTGAAATTTTAACATAATCCCGTTCAAATCCATTATTTACATGGCTTTAAATGCCTAATTTCGATATAAGTTGATCTTTCTATGCTCTACAACGCTAATATTCTGTTCTTAAGTAAAGCTACGATTTGCTATTTATTTTTAAAATAGCAATAGACAGCCACGCATGAACAATTTGTATATGTTACCCTTAGTCGAACCTGTTAAAGAAATATGAACCTAATACAATGTATGAATAAAACTAACACAAAAAATATACAAATTCGAATAAAAACATGTGTCAAATGGAGAAACCAAATTCACCATTTGCTGTACACAATCATAAATAACCAGTTATAACTGGTTCCAAAATTTAAGTCAATCGAACAGTTCATGGAGGCCCTGGAGTAGATCTTTTACAGAGGTTGAAGAAACTCCGAAAGGAGCTTGACTGAGTTTCTGTTCATTTTTGTGTCTTCAAATGAGTCGTTAGTTGCCTTCAAATCAACAATAAGCGACAGATTTTTGTAGCGCCTCCAATACAAGTCATCAGATAACGGGGTGTGTTTATCGGCAACGCTCGGATCACATTGCCCAATGAGCACCAAGGCAACCGGCATATCCCCTAATGAGATCTTTTGAGGCTGTCGAGGAGGTAGACAAATTATAATAACAGGGAAATCCAGATTGAAATGAGAAAGATCCACATGCTGCTCTTTCATCCGCATTCCTTGATATTCGATGCCCCGTCGTAAATAGTCTAGAGCCTCTTTGCAGATATTTCGTCGATGATCATCGGGATACCAAATATAAGATTCAGCTGAAAAGAGAAATTTTAATACTATAGGTAAAACCAGAAGTCTATTAACTAGAAGTATGCAACTGTCCTATAGATAAGCTAACAGGCATTGGGTACCGAGCCCCCTGTTATAACGTATGATGTGACGTAGCACACAAGAAAATTCAGAAGAACGCAACTTTAAAATGATGCATTATGGGAAACTTCTGATGTTCCTCGATCGTAATGTTGCATACTAAAACTATCGAATTTACCCAGTGCAATATGTTTCTGTTAAATAGCCAATAAACAGTAACTAAATCGACAAATATTAAACCAGTCGTCCGAACGAAAGCAATTGCTTCGCAGTGGCTGATCAGGAACGAAACTACCCAGAGTGCCTCGCATCTAAAAATACACGTATCTGAAATGTGACGTCACCATTTCTTGCTGTCCTACAATGCCGTGGACATTACTATACGGCAGTTGCTTACTTCTAGTTAATAGACTTCTGGCCAAACATAATAAAATGAAGATGTCATAGCTTACCCAATCTCTTACATTGGACTTTGTAACAGTCTTTGAAGTCTTCACGACAAGCTTTCTGGATCCTGAAATGACAAACGTTTTGAGAGCTGCATTGTGTGGGGTTTTTTTCGCTGGATTGGATTTTTACTTAAGTTGATTTCACTTTATTGAAAGAGCGACAGCCAAATGATCTGCTTGTTCCATTTGGGGATTTATGTCTTACTTAAGGTAATTTCACTCATATAATCAAAGGCCAGCCAAGTGGGCAAAACAACTGCCGCAGGCCGCAGCCACGTACATCAAGTTATTTACTCCTATACCAGTGGGCAATATGAAAAAGTTTGCCAAGTTATGGTTTAATGCCACAACCAATCATGTTTTTGTTGCCCCTTAGCTCAGGGCTAGGGCACCGGGGCAATCAGAATGCTAGTACACACCAACTGGACAACAACAACAACAATGCCTGCTTACCTGATTGGTGTTAATAATTCAGAAGAATCTCCCTCCTCTGAAGAAGAAAAGTAAGTGCTGTCACTTCTGGCTTGTAAATCACACTGTACAAGGGTTGGTAGAAACTGTTCCACAAATTTATCCCCTGACCATTCCAGAATCCTTTTACATATCTCCTGAAATATAAACACGTACAAGCCCGCCAGATATTTATTGAGAATCTTCTCTGTCCATGAAATGTAAAAAACTGTAAACCATATTTCAGTTAACATGTCCCTTTAGGCAATACATCTCTCTCCAAGCACCCATGTAAAAAGCTATTATTACATGTACCTGTATCTTCTCACTTACGGGATAATAGTTTGTCTCTGGGAGTTTATCTAGAAGAGGGGGTGATTACTGTTATTGAAATACCAGTGTTATTGAAATACCAGTGTTATTTAAATACAATGAAACTAGGCTGGGAATATACTACTCATTGCCAGATGACTTACTAGCAAATGAAATAATGGGGTGTTAAGGGCCAAATGCTACCAGTCTTTGTGATTGGCCCCTAATATTTTTAAAATGCTACAACATAGTTAACTGGCCAAATTATAAAGAATTTTGTCTTCTGGATCCTACATTTCACAAGAACATTTCTATTGGCACACACTGAACAAGATTAAATACTACTGACCTTAACATTGATTGGATTTTTATGGATTTAATGCCATGCTTAGGTATTGGGCATATTGGGGTATCAAGTAATGAGGTTGCGACAACAGAGAGACCTTGCAAACTGACGTGCCCCTTTATGACACCTAGTGCAGCCTGCCTGTGCTTTAACATTGTGGATGCCGGATTTCAGAAAAATATAGCTTATAAATTGTTCCTTTTGCAAAAAATAATATTCATGTTATGGTTATTTTGCCTATATAACCTATGTTAAAAACGGTGGATTGTGCCCTTATATCTTGCCATAAAGTGATAACGTTATTTCGCTAAAATATGAAATTTCGCTAAGCAACTACATGCTGTTGTCATTACGTCGTAAATCTAAACCTCCATATTTGATTAAGCTTACCACTGTTTCTGTCAACATCGGTTTCCGCCACTTAAGATCTGGTATGTCCAACTTGTCCTTCTGCTGAAATTCTTCCACAATCTGTAAACGGGAAGTACATAGAAAGCTGAATTTAATTAGAGATGAAAATGACTCACATTACTTTGATCAGCACACATTGCAATATGGTACGATATGCCACGCCCCTTTTTTTTGTTAACCAATCAAATTGATCTAAAAGAATTTTGTCTGTCAAGGTACACTAGTGTGAATTTATTTTGTAAATAGGGACATAACAAACTACATGTTCCTGAAAACTTACTTGCATATTTGGAAAAGATTTGTTGATCTTTAAGGCTTTTCCTCTAAGTTTGCATTCCAATTTATTGAAATTATTCTGCTTATGAAAATCACAAGGACACGGGAGTGGTTCGTTGCCTTGGTTATCAGTATCAGTGACACACCCCTGTTCTGATTGACAGACAATGCAGCCAGATGATTGGTGGATTGGTTTTGTTCCTGAAATAAGATCAGTCCAACAGCGTTAATGTTAAAATTGTGAGAGAAGGCATGGAAATAAAGATTTCATAAAAAGTGATTGAATACTGGTTCACATTAACTTCCATGTCCAGTATTAAAGTGTCAAAAGAATATTCCCTCTTTGATTTTCTTGTAAGGATATTTTCAACAAAGACTTGGTACTCAAGGGTATTTCACTTACACGATGGCGGCATACTTCAACTTTATCAGCCAACTCACACCCCCAAAAATTAATGTTCCTCCACTGCTATTAAAGTCTTGACAGTATTACTTAATGCTTCAAATAAACCACTCTTGGCCAGATGGTTGCTGTCAGACTATTAGAACATCGTAGCTTTATGGGATATACAGAAATCTTTCTTTATCCTCTGACAAAACTATGCCCATTTTTTGAGGACAGGCAGAACAGCCAATCATAATCTTTGTACAGCCTTTGATTGCCGACATAATTGTTTTTCACACAGTCAATAAAACGGTTGACTCAGAGGTACTTAATTTTCGCGTGAAATTAATTTTCACGGTTAAAAATTTTGTTCGAAATTAATTCCTGCGAACAGATATATATCAATACAATGTAACCAGGCTATAATGTGCCATGGTATACTGCATACATAATGTCCACAATTGGTCTTTAAATCCTGGTCTTTAACCTGATATACATAAAACAAGTATATATTACCTAGATGGCCGCATTGTCCACAGTGTTGTTTAGGACGTAATTCATCCAATTCAGGACAGTTTCTCCAAGAACAAATTCTATGCAAAGAAACAGAGTTTTTTTTAGCATGTTTGAAAAGGGGTTGATTGATTGATTGATTGATTGGTCTTTTATGTCATGCTTAAGGGTATCATACACCAACAATGTTGCATCAATAATTGACAGTAGCACAACCATAAAATGTGAAGCGCTTGGATAACATTGGAAAATTAATCTTCCTCCAGTGCTAAGTAAAGACAGCCTTCCTACTCTTCTTAGCCAGGAGGCAGCTTCATAAAGGTTAACGTTGATTAATCATATGACAGCTTGCCAGCCCAATGGGTAAAGGAACCCACCCTCGACATCACTGGCGACAAAGAAAGACAAGACAGGACAATCACAGGACGTAATACAATGACATCACAAACCAATTGTCTTCATGTTGCCCCTTAGCTCCGTGTTTGTTTGATTGGGGTTTAACGTCGTACTCTAGGGTATTTCACTTATATGACGACGGATTGTCCACTTCACACTGTCCCTTGCCTAATTACGGTGAAAAACCAGGAGGAGACCTTGGGCTAAAAAAAAACCCATGATTGCCGGACCCACATCTTATGACTCACTCCGAGTCACTCGTACACCTGAGGGTCGACAGACGGACTTGATTCTGTGATTGGCACATTGAAGTAGGCTTTAGTAAGCGCACTCGCTAACCACTATGCTATGGCCTCGGGCCCCCTTAGCTCTGTGAGCAACAGGATGCTCCCTCCAAACAGATGCTAATTTTTTTGTCACAACAGAATCTGACGCACTGCCTGCAGTTATAATTATAACTTACTTCATGTTTATTTTTTTTTTTTTTTGATTGGGTTTCAACCCTGTACTTTCACATATTTTGTTTAATTTTATAAACCTTGATGTCAGTCCTTTACTCGTATACTTTTCATCGTACCTTACAAGAATAAAAGCAGCCAATAATTCCGAATGGAGTGGTCGTTAAGCGAAGGTCCCGACCCGCTGTACTTGCAAGTACGGATTTGGAACATGCACACACGCCATAGCATGTTTAGTGCATGGGGAACTTTCGCTGCGTTCGGGCTACGAATTCACCTCCAGTACGGCCTCCCCCCAAAAAGTACGGTCTAAAAATACGCACGGTGGGTTGTGACCCTGGCTTAAAGAGAGTGTTATTTTACCTCAGTTGACTATAAGTTTTTACAAAATTATGTTACCGATATTTTCTATCAGAGCACAGAATTATCCGGAGGTATTTTGCTGTGAATAAAAAAGTGTTTCGGACATGATATTTAGTTACTGTTTTTAGATGTATTTATTGGTAGATTGTAACAACTGAACAGCATGAAATAGCTTTATGATGTGGATTTCCCAAATTATACTATTCACAACTCAACTCGCAATCTGCATGACAATATGTCAATTCAACCAAGCAAGTGAAAGATTACATTAAAGCATAGTTTTTTATCATGATTTACCGGTAAGTCTTGTTTGTTTCTTTAATTTGGGTTAACTGCAACATTTAAGGTTAGTTTACTCACAAGACAGCTTGCGGGGGGGGGGGGGGGGGGGGGGGGGGGGGGGGGGGGGGGGGGGGGGGGGG
>JAVFBX010196064.1:0-12982 GCA_034783855.1 Mopalia kennerleyi
TCTCCGTCGTCATATAAGTGAAATACCCTTGAGTACGACGTTAAACACCAATCAAACAAACAAACAAACAAACAAGTTCTGAAATCAATTTGCCGTAATATAGTGTCACATTGTTACGACACACATATTTTAATATGCTGTTATTTGCATAACAATTGAATCACTCAGAACAATAGCGGTGTAACTTACATAGTTGATATTAGCTTTAAACAATGACCTAAAGACCATAACATATTTAAAAATTGACTTGCAATATATTACGGCTTACCATCGTCTATTTTATTGTTTTGATTTTGCTTTCTCTTTGTAAAAAAGCTTTTTTGCCTTTAACCTTTGAAGCTAGACCACTATTGTCCTGAGGAGCTCAATTTACTATTGGTAAAACGTAGTCAAGAACTTAACATTACAGATCCACCAAACGTTGATAAAAGATTCCCGAAATTAGAGCTGAAACGAATCGTATTGACATGGTGTCTGGCTGATGAAACGTGATCGTATCAAAAGGAACAGTTAGAAGAGACTTCCTCTACCGTTGCTATTTATATCAGAGATACAGTACTCGTCCAGCGTATTGTCTGAAAGGTGAATATGATTCTACCTCATGCTACGGGTAATTCTACCTCATGTTACGGGTAGTATGTTTCAAAGACAGCCGTACTGTCTTTACTTATCTATAGATCGACGACACTTTCTCACAGAGTAACAGAAAACACCTTCTATGGATGTGTTAATTAGGCTTATAAAGGAGTACATTTATTTACATATTATCTAAAGAGGACTCCGAGATATCAAATTTATGAAACGAGGTTAGCAATTTTCATTTATTCATAGCTTCCGCCGAGCAATAATTAAGTGGTGGAATAAATGGAAACTACTATCAGAGTTTCATAAAGTGGATATCCGGGACACGAATCTAAGATTCTATTTATCCAATAAATGCCAGTTTTGTAGTAATTTCAATAAGAAATCGATTTATTTTCGCCTCATTGGAGACTGACCGGAGAAGCCTGAAATGACACAAACACATACAGGTCAGCGTAAAGCGTCAGTAGGAGTCCATAGCATTTGCGTAACAGAAAACAGCCCCGATGAGAGTTAATGTAGATTTGACTGTAATATGATATAATAGTACACAAACCTAGTTTTAAATCGAGTCAATTTCCATGAATTAGTTATGCCAATAATTTAAATACAATAAAGACGATATATTGTTTAAGACTCATACGTGGGTTTATTTATACAATAAAGACGTTTGAACACTTCGGAACACATAGAGCTGTGTAGTGGAGAGCGGCGCACTGTTTTAGTACATGACCACTAAGTTTTGTGAAAATTGAAATGGCGCATCAGATAAGGACAGCCAGCAGATAGGGAAAGGGAGAAGAGTTAACTATGCTGTGATGATTATTCTAACATATCGGCATATGGATGCCAAAGGTTAATTATTTCAACCGATACGAGACGGGTCGGCAAGCTACAGGCCAGCCATCTTTGTTTGGGGCTGTTCATACGGCTTGTGCAAGTTGTAAAATAATATTGTCAGTATAAGTCGTTGCTTTTCATTGATTCAACTGTACCAATGGACCTGAACGGACCGATTGGAGGGTGAAGTTTAATAGAAACCCTTTTATGATATCAGTAAATACAAGTGAGTCACTAGCTTTGGGTCAAACTGTATATATGATTTTAAAATAGTCAGTCATAACTGCTTATCAAGAGAGAATGTAAATTGTGATTGTCAGTGACCAATAGATATATGATTTGTTTGATTTCTGTATTTCACTTATATGACGACGGATATATATTGTCCACTCCACTCTGGTCCTTGTCTAATTACGGTAGAAAACTTGGAGGAAACCTCGTTAAACCACCCCTGCGATTGTCGGAGCCACATCGTGTGACTCATTCATATACCTGATGGTTGACAGACGTACTCGATCCCGTGAATGGAACATTGGAGTAAGATTAGTAGGCGGACATGCTACCCGTTAAGCCCCAGCCGCGGGCCAATAGATTTATGGAAACTGCTTGGAACTTTTACAGATTTTTTGAAGATTGTAACAAATTAAGAATTACAAATACATGGCTCCAAATGAGGTTCTTCAGTGGACCTTTTATGGTTCTGTATGGAACTCTTACGGCAACTTTGTTAAGTATTTCTCCCTTTCTTCTTATACCGTTTTTCTCGTCATGGGTCATTATAGAACCATCCTCTTTTTCAAAGAACCATAACTGTTAATAGTGTGTGGACAATTGTTATTATTTATTATTGCTCATGTTCCGAGAATAGTAATACAAAGGATATAGTTTTAGGTAACTTATTTCAGACAGTTCACAGATGCATACATATGAAAAAGAACACCCGTAAAAGCCACGATGATAAAAGAATCAAGAGGAATATTTTTTAACTTGAGGCATCAGCGGGAAGCAATAGAGTTGGTGACCAAATGTCCCCAACAGAGCTAAAATACACATGTTTGTGTCCTCTTTTTGTCCGTTCAAAATACAGAAGGTGTTATGAATGAACAAAGTACGTGGTTGTGCAGTAGGTACAGCATGTTCACGCATTCTAAACTTTAATCAATTCTACCTCCGACATCGAGACATCGACTATAATATACACCCGGGCCAACTTCTTTTGCACTTCTTTTATTTGCTAATATGTGACAAACGTCGCCCCAAATATTGGTTGAAATTAATGCTCGAGGACCTGGTATGGCTTACGAAAATTGTCTTCGTCTCGTCCACTATATAGACTCTTGCTAGAATACTATTGCATGTTCACGTTGCTGTTATTTTCCGACCGAATCGTGAAGAACGAGGACGTGACAGGATTGAAGGGAACTATGGACCGATAAGATTTGGTAGCAGATCGATCATAACCCCAATGGCTTCTGGACACGACGATAATAACACGGAGAGGCTTTGTTCGTTCAGCTATAAAATATTTAACGTGGGTATAGTTGATAACCCGCTGTCAAATATCAGCCTCAAAAGCTGGTCATCCTCACGTCTGATAATATATTTCCATACTGCACTTTAGTTCTAGATGAAAATGGTACAGCTACTAGAGTTTGCCGTGGCAAGTGCTTGGTATTTGATTGGTGCTTTGTTTGTACACAAATCGCAATCCAAAAGTGTTTTATTTGGGGATTGGTTCTTCTGGCAACGAATTCAATTTAATTTATATAGATAACATACTTCTCTGGTACAAAGTGTCTCGGATGCACCCAATCACATGACAAATGTCGAATTATTATAAAAAAATTTAACATAATCCGATTTTGTTCGGCTTAGTATTTAATTCGTTGTCTTTTTCATATCGATTTGCTCAGAGGGGATTTTCATTGTGGTATTTCATAATGCACAAACAAATCTGTCCCAGACAACCAAATTGAATAGGCGACATGAACTGATCAATTATTGCAGAGAACTCCTTGGTTTTGAAAAGCAGACGCCATAGCTTATACATGTCCTTTCTGACCATAATATGTAACTGGCGCCACGGATACATGCATCAACAGTTGACAAACTTCCGTAATACTAATGCATTTTTCAGAAACCACAACCAACTTACCACACATTAGCCGGACTCCGATGACAATCCTTTGTTCAGTAGTTAAGTCCGTGTAAAATGAATCCCCGTCCATCCACTCGCCTTGGTTTAATTCACAGAAACGCCAATAGATACCGGTTTTGATATAATGGTCAAGTGGTCATTTAATGGTCTAGCATGAGCCTTAATACTTTGTGAAATGAAAGCTGATATAAATGACCTCATAGGCTAAATATCTAATCAGTCTAAATTATTCCCGGCATTTCGATGGCTCACCTAATTTGTACACAATGATGATTTCCAATTGTGTCGAAAAGAAAGCTGGTTGTTGGTGGTATGATCAATGTGTGAAAGCTCCCCCCTCCCCTCCCAACACACGCACACCCACACATTATAGCTTAGTGAAAGGACATAAATACATGAAATTGTCTACATTGTAAATGTATTTGTTACGATTGATGGGTGTTAAAATATTCAAATATATGGTTTGTCAAAATATCATTAATTATAACGGTCATAACGCCACAAACGTCTAGGAAAGAAATGGCTCATTTGCATAGATATATTCATAATCTCTACATTACAACTCTGCAAACGGAGATGAATGGCCAACAATAGCAAATTAAATAGACCAATGCCGCCAATAAAGCAGGTTGTTCAAGATAGGCCAACACATTCAGATAAACATATATTTGTTTCTCTACACCGCTTAAGTTGTATGTATAACAACATGTACTTTAGCTACTTTCAACAGGTTCCAATTGATACGTGTCTCCATATCCAGCGTTGAGTCTTCAGCTAATACATTTTCTCAGCACTCAGCTTTTTCTTCCGAATCTTCAACAAGTTAGTTTTGCGAGGGCTAAAAAGGTAAATCCTCGTCTCATATGTATTCATGATAGTAACAGAAGGGTCGAAATTGCGAAAGGGAATTGGTAGACAGCCACAAAGTAGGTTCGTCCAGGGGGACTGAATTACGCGGAGCTAAGTCGCACAAACAAGTGTGAATCAGTCATATCTATGGGCATAAGGAAGCATATATCCCGTTGCCATTAAAATGCACCAAGAAGTCAATCTCCACGTATTGAGTGGCCTTTCACTGTGAACAAACGGGTGCCCGTGGGGAGATCGACACATCAAACCCTATTTTATATAAACAAAGTCAATTGAATGCACACAAAAATATATAGATTCGCTTTGAAAGATCAACATAAGAATTACATGGATATAGCAGCAGTCTCAGGGAAGACGGGTCGTTTGAATGAGATAGTATACTCAGCTGACGGAGGTATAACATCTGGAATATTTTCTGTTAGAAACCAGATGTTATACTTCAGTTTAACGAGGACTGTTTTGCCAGAGTGATCGATGATATCTAGAAATCAATCATCTTTGTAAGGAACTGTAACGGCTTACTAAATCCAATTAAACTTGAAGCAATTTTGAACAATTAAGGAATATTTCATGGGTTATACCTTGTTTATTTGTAATCTTCTTTTATTAATGAACTCCTGAAATAACACATTTTATTTAAGCTGTATTCCATTCGTCTTTGACGATACGATATATATTGTCTATGGCTACTCCTTTTTTGTATTAACAGTTTATTGTACCTGCTTATTTTATTTACTCCGTTAGGTCTAATCCCTTCTGGAGGGAGTGGGGACCCTGTTTGTCAGGAAGGGAGTCGACTTTATTCTTATTTCAGTTCATTGCACATAGTATTTAAGACATAATGAAGCCATCCTACTTGACTGAAGTCATCTTTGTGGATTATAAAATATTGTAAATTTGTATGCAGGCAACTGATTCAGTTTTCAACGTTTTGTCAAAGTCATCTGAAATTGTGAAGAGGACAATCTTATTAGACCAGAGATTCACATATTTATATCTGTATTATAATACTCAGATCAGACATAGGCATCTAAAGACAAAAGTATAACATTGATGAAAACACCCACCAGACCAGAGATTCACATGTATATATTATTAGACTGGCCACCCGTGCGATTGCCGGAGCCATATGGTGTGACGGACTCCTACACCTGATGGTCGACAGACGTACTCGGTCCAGTGAAAGGTAAATTGGAGTACGCGCACGCGCTACCACTAAGCCACGGCCGCGGGCCAGACGGGAGCTAAAGTATAAGCTTCATCCGTAATTCTATAAGGGTTTAACCTTCAGTACGGCTTAAAATCCCTGTCAAATAAAGTAGTTAGTAGGAGAAAAAAGACAATACAAAATTCGTGTGACTCTAATCCTCATGCGTTAAGCAATGTCTTTAGGGATTTAAATATAAAAATACTGCAAATTGTATAGAGTAGACAATGTACAACAGCACACGGATGCCTCAATGACACATCGACGGTATATTTTTAAGATTGTAGCATTATCCCATACTGTGTTACAAATGTGTAAATAGAAACGACTTTGAAGCACAAATGCATTGTGCCGTAAGCCTTGGTTAGGAGAATAGTCACGGATGATTTAAATTAGGTGATTGCACTCCGAGTAATTGAGGTTTTGTTCCATCAAATTTGTCTTAAATAACATAAAAGCCAAGACATGCCAACCATAGCATACGGTACATGACACACCGTCTAGACGTGTCATTGGCAAAGGCGCGTTCTCACGGTAAGATTTGTAGTTACGACCTTGAGAATAACCCTTATTTGCGACGTTTTGATCGGTCGACTATGTAGCACCTCTTTTCCACCTATCAAAATACTCCAGAATAAGGCAATACACTCAAGTCGTAACAACAAATCGTAGTGTGAGAATGTCCTTTAAACGCATTGTTTACGTTGCCGTTTGTAATCACGATTGTAAGAGATACCCCGGACTTGTGGAGTTTTGATTGGTCCACTGTTACGTATTGCTTTATCGACCAATCACAATGCTACAAATAAGGGGAATACCCTTAATTCGTAACTATAAATCGCAGCATGTGAATGCGCCTCAAGGTAAACTATATCGCACCTCTTCTGTCATTTTTTCTGTCATTTGCTTGTCTGGTAAGTTTGACATATGAACTATATCGTAATAGGTAATCATAGTTTTTAAATTAAGGATATACAATAATGCCCTCAAGAGACAGTCTTGACATGACATCATCTTCAACATTGCCAAGTAAGCTGTTTATTGCCAACCTTTATCGTTTGCAATTGGTTTGATGACTAATAACATGGAATGTATACCATACTGATTTGTGCCTATCAAAGGTCCCTGACATTCCCTGACATTTCTCCCTGACATTTGCTTTAAATTTCAGGCAAAAATATTGTCTGGTGGAATGATGTATCAATGCTTGAAGCAATGTGTACATGAATGTATGTTTACAACTATTTAACTACGTCTGTAATTATTCCTAATCCACATCGATCAATACTTAATATGCCATGTCAATCGTATGAATGCTTTGAATTTCAGACAAAATTTGTATTTGGTGGATTGATGTATCGGTGATTAACGCAATGTCCATGTGAACATGTATGTATGTTTAATAAACTACGTTTGTAACTATTACTAACCCATAGAGAAAATGTTCTCTGTTGCATATTTATCAAAACTTAATATACCATGAAATTTTTGTTTGGTGGATTGATGTATCGGTGCTTAACGCAATGTCCATGTCTACATGTTATATATTTACAACTTTTAAACTGCGTTTGTAATTTTATTATTTTTTGTGTCTTTTTAGAAAGTGAGTATTAAGCAGTGTTTTGTTATTTTGGGATAACATTGTTTAATAGTTTTAACAGATTCTAGTTCAGAATTTTTTGCAGACTGGAACCCGTCAGGAAATCGAACGTACGACCCTCAGAGTAAGGCATCAGATCGCCAGCAGTAAATGCCGGCCACCTAGACCACTCTCCATGAGTTTATCTAAAACATGAGATGATTCGTCTATTTTAAATAATCTACATCCCTGTGCCATTGTGGTTACTTTTTGAAAATATAACTACGCTAACACATTTATGCAATATAAAATGTATAATTCTGTGTGAAAGTTAATATACCTACATTGACAAATACTGACAGTATGAAACAGTTGATGGCAAACTGCAATAGCCAAACGGCCAAAACTTACGCACACAGAAAAACTGCAGGCAGAAGAAAATATAGTTTCCCTTGGTTGAGTTGTACGAATTAAAGTGAAACTTTTTTCTCCACGGGGAGCGCCATTCTAAGATTGGGTAATATGGGGTTCGTCCGAGGAGTGGGGGACAATAGCGGGGGAGTTATTGTTTGAGAGAGTATAAATAAGAGAACATAGGAAGCCCGGGCTATTCTCGTCTGTGGCATGAACTGTACTGCTGACTAAATTTACATCCTTTTCGTAATTGTTTAGGCAATAATGTATTCTAACTACATTGATGATGTTTTTTATCTTGTTCCTTTAAATTTAAGCTATAGGCATGATTTGGGGATTTTGGATTTGTTTTGCTATGTTATTTTTTTTGTTTTTAGAAGGTTGGTGTCCTCTCGGTTCAGAGGCTCCAGAAACAGGGGTTTTCGTTACCTCAAATAACGCATTGGGTTGATGTCCTAACTCTGAGGGCTATCAGTCGTCATGATGATCAGGGGTTAGAGGCCCCAGTCCGACACAACGGAGAGTAAAATTACCATTTGTAATGTTGGTTAGACGCCCAGATCAAGAGAGCTAAAATGCCGGAATCAATTGAGGATGAGATGCTTGATTTAAATTGCAGGTTATGTTGCCCAGATCAAGAGAGGGTTAGATGCCCGATTCAATTGCGGGCTATGTTGCCCAGATCAAGAGAGGGTTAGATGCCCTAAAAAATTGAGGGCTGGATGCCCGATTCAATTGCGGGCTATGTTGCCCAGATCAAGAGAGGGTTAGATGCCCTAAAAAAATGAGGCGGGATGCCCGATTCAATTGCGGGCTATGTTGCCCAGATCAAGAGAGGGTTAGATGCCTTGCAATTGGGGGCTAGATGCCCGATTCAATTGCGGGCAATGTTGCCCAGATCAAAAGAGGGTTAGAGGCCCTGAAAAGATGTATGTGTCATATAGCAAACAATGTACGTGATGTATCAATCCAATTTTTCGTATTTTCAATTTTGTGTACAATTTCGAATTCTGTTCTTATGTACGTGACTCATGTTGAGTCACTCAATAAACCTTCAGTCTCCGGTTCATGCCGCACGACAATTCCAAAATGGTGTTTGTGTCATTATAAATAATACGCGACTAGGCGTGGAGAAGAGATCCCGACGATTGAAAGGTATGCACTGTGAAATATAAACCTGTACATGTAGGTAAAATCTAATGAATGTGAAGTTAAGCATCACTTACATTTCCAGTTTTCCGCCACAGTGTGAGCCATACGTCATAATTGCCAACTTGTCAAATTAAGTTGATAGGTGTTTATATGCCCATAATGCATTACTTATTATTTACCAAGCGGTTATACATGTAGAGTTATTTAAATATTGTTTTTTCGCATTGCTACAAATTTGTCTTGCGGGGTATTCAATTCGTCGCCACCGGTGAATGATGTCGACACGAGTGTCCCACAAAGCTGTTCATAAATTTTATTTATTCTGTACCCATTATTGTCATAAATATATTTCTGATTTACATTTTAAACTTACCAGTAAATGTGTTTTTATTGACATTTTCCTTATTTTTTTAATTTACTGGTTGTGAGACATGCTAAATGTGTTTTTGAGAAAGCCAGTTGAGAGACATGTAAACCCAGCATTGGAATACCTTGACCAAGGCTGTAAGCAAATATAGGCTAATACCAGACCCACACATGTTGTAATGGAAGATCTGGCCCATATCTGGACAATGGTGTAAGCCATTTGTCTGCCATATCTTGTATAATCTAAGCCAGATATGCCGGTACATCTGTAAAGAATACCTGGATCAGGCATATATCTGGCCCAGATTACATTTTTTGGCTTGTCATGCCTGGCTCCAGATCTGTCCAGATTAGCACCGAGATCTGCCAGGGATCTGGTCTAGTTGTAAGCACAGATCTGTACCAGACATCAAAATCCTGTCATGGAAGATCTTTTCCAGATCTGGACAGGACTGTGAGTCAGTTGTGCCTGGCCTAAAGATGATCTGGTCCAGATATGCCAGCACATACAACAGTCGACCTGGATAAGGCCCATATCTGGTCCAGATAAAAAAAAAATGTGACCTGCCAGATCTGTCCAGATTAGCACTGAGGTCTGTCAGGGAACTGGTCCAGTTGAAATCCCAGATCTGCACCAGACGTTTTAATCCTGCAAGGGAAGGTCTTTTTCAGATCTGGACAGGACTGTAAGCCAGTTGAGCGCAAGGCCTAAAGATTATTTGGTCCAGATATGCCAGCACACACAACAGTCTACCTGGATCAGGCTCATATCTGGCCAAATTGAAATCACAATCTGCACCAGACGTCAAAATCCTGTCATTGAAGATCTTTTCCAGATTTGTGCAGGGCTGCGAGCCAGTTGAGTACCAGACCTGTGATTATCTGACCCAACTATGCCAGCACATACGGCAGTCTACTTATATCAGGGCCATACCTGGCCCAGATTCCGTTTTTCGACTTGCCAGGTCTGGCCCAAGATCTGTCCAGATTAGCACTGTGATCTGTCAGGGATCTGGTTCAGTTGAAATCCCAGATCTGTACCAGACTTCTAAATCCTGCCATGGATGGCTTTTTCCTGATCAGGACCGGGCGGTAAGCCAGTTGATTGCCAGACATGAAGATGATCTGGTCCAGGTATGCCATCACATACAACAGCCTACTTGGATCCGTCCCACATCTGGCCCAGATTTCATTTTTTAACTCGGCAGGTCTGCCTCTAGATCTGTCCAGATTAGCACTGACGTCTGCCAGGGATCTGGCCCAGTTGAAATCACAGATCTGCGCCAGACGCCTAAATTCGGTCACGGAAGATCTTTTCCAGATCTGGGCCATATTGTATTTGCTAGCTGGGTATAAATGTTCTTTGTTTGGCTTTGTTTTTTGTTGTTGTTGTTTTGTTAATAAACATGTATATTGTAAACAGAAAAATAAGTACACTTGCCAACTTTCTTCAAATCCAAACGAATATTTTAGTAATATTTAAATACCTAGCCACAACGTCGTCTATACTGCAATGCTGTCTGTTATAACATAAAAAAGACAGTCCTCTGTTTTATGTACCCAGCTGACGAGGAATAATAATCGAGCTATACGACTTGAACTAAGGAAATTTAAACACTTTAAAGACCTACATATTTTGTTATCGCACAACAGCATGACGATACGATCTCAGTTTTTATCACTGATTAAACTCAATTCATCACGTGGTCACACGGTAACATATGTTATTGAACTACATTGTATATATCCATGTTTATAGTTTTGTCGCAATTATTTGCTTACAGGTTGGTGTGCAAGTCATTGATACGTATTCAGTGCGAAATAGTGATTACCGTTATACATCGCTTTTATCGATCATTATATATTTCATAGTGCACATGTCTTTACAATTGTGAATTCATCATATTGTCTACACTAACCCCAAATTATAAATGTCAGAATATATCTTATTTCGAGTTGTTATGGGTTAACGGTTTATACGGTACAGCCAGTGCAATACCAACTTATATATGAATGTGTCAATAAATCTATCAAGGGAACACTATAACTTCTCAGTTTGAAGCGTCTAATAGGTGTCTCGTGACTTCTGTTTGGTTTCTTTGCAGAATTAATAGTTGTGTTTTCAGTTTTAATCGACAATATTTTTAAAATGATCTATAATATAATGACCAGGAAGAGAGAAATGCTCATCTAGTAGGATACAAGTAACCAATAGGTGTAAGTATTATACGAATTTAGAAATACTCATTTAGTAGTATACAATTAAGTAACCAATAGGTATAAGCCTAATACGAATTTATAAATACTCATCTAGTAGGATAAAGTAACCAATAGGTATACGCCTTATATGAATTTAGAAATACTCATCTAGTAGGATACAAGTAAGCAATAGGTTTAAGCCTTATACGAATTTAGAAATTCTTATCTAGTAGGATACAAGTTACCAATAGGTGTAAGTATTATACGGATTTATAAATGCTCATCTAGTAGGATACAAGTAACCAATAGTATTAAGCCTGATACGAATTTATAAATGCCAATCTAGTGGGATACAAGTAACCAATAGGTATAAGCCTTATACGAATTTATAAATGCCAATCTAGTGGGATACAAGTAACCAATAGGTATAAGCCTTATACAAATTTATAAATGCCAATCTAGTGCGATACAAGTAACCAATAGGTATAAGCCTTATACGAATTTAGGAATACTCATCTAGTAGGATACAAGTAACCAATAGGTATATATAAGCCTTATACGAATTAAGAAATACTCATTTAGTAGGATACAAGTTACCAATGGGTATAAGCCTTATACGAATTTATAAATGCTAATCTAGTAGGATACAAGTTACCAATGGGTATAAGCCTTATACCAAAATTTTGGTTTCTTGAACATTCTTAAAGACACTTCTTGCAGGCGATAGGATAAAAAATAGAAACATTATCCGGTTTGATTTCCTATTATGAAATTATGTCAGTATACAACAGAACGAGAAGAACAGTTATTTATACAAACTCTGTGGTAACACACTGGGTATACGAACCAAAGCAAACCTGTACGAACGTAACTGGTAACATAGGTTTGGCATCATTTCTGATGGATCATGATTCAACACGATGGTATCCAGCATTGATAAGTTCCAATGCTATAGACAGAATTTAACACACTGTGTATCTCATACAACAAATTTATCGATTGTTGAAAAAAATTGTACAATTTTCAAATAAGGCAGAGGGTATTCCAGCTGCCTCAGTGAACACTGATAAAGGTATCGCTTGTTTGGAGCACTGCACCGTGTGCAAAACCAAGAATTTAATGTTTCATGGCACTTCTGTGTGCAGGCAGCTTTGAATATAGCCCTTGATTGCACTCCTTATCCTAACTGAGAGGAAACATAGATGTCAAACATTGGCTGGCTGGCTGGCTGGCTGGCTGGCTGGCTGGCTGGCTGATCGATCGATCGATCGATTCATTGATTCATTGATTCATTGATTCATTGATTGATTCATTGATTCATTGATTGGTTGACTGCTTGATTGATTCATTGATGTTTTATGTCCTGATCAATGGTATTTCACGAATATGATATAATAAATAATTGACACTAATGCCTAGTTCACACCAACGGAGAATGCCGCGCTTTAAATCGGCGAGCAAAGCGCCATCATTTGTGTTTACTTTTCCCAAAATATCACGATCTCCTAAGTAATGTTACGCTCTGGTACGAATTGGTAACGCTTTGGGGACGAATTATTTCCCGATTTGATCGGGCCTTGTTACGCTTTGTTACGCTTTAAATCACGCTTTAATA
>JAVFBX010196075.1:0-12982 GCA_034783855.1 Mopalia kennerleyi
CTGGGTTTTTACTGGTCAGCTCTGACGGTGACCCCCAACAAGCCTGTCCTAGGTGAACACGATTTGGCAAGCGTGGCAAAATACAAGCTTAACACGTATGTCATGTCATTTCTTGGAGTTGTCTCTTTGGTCTACTTTCTTGTTAGCTCAGGTGGAACTGCAATGATCCTTTTGGTAAAGCAAGGTGTCCCTTGTGTGGGAAAGTAACTGCTTCAACAAACATTGGTGAAAAACAATACTTTAAATGAATCTGAAAGGCCCCCAGTATATGCTTAAACCTACATACCAAAGTCTTTAATATTTTACATTGCTTCTTTGATATAAACTTACTTGTTCTGAGGAGAAAACAAGTACAGAGCATATTCTTCTCTCTCTTTGAAACAACCCTTTGGTTCGGGACACCAGGAAAAAGCACAGTTCTGAAAATGGTAAGGTATTATTATATGAAATGTTTGTCATACCACAAGACATTGCAACATTATTATAATATCATGGCTTCCACTGACAAGTTTAACATATTTAACAAGAATAGCAACAACTCTGAAAATGATAATGAACTCATAATCTTTCTTCTAGGTTGTTACATTGCATTGCTATGGTGATGTATTCTGGAATAATGTATTCATAGATTTTGTTGTTTGATATTGATTACAGCCATTAAACTTTCACAGAGCTATCCAAACAGGAATCTATAGGGCTCTACCAAGAGAAGCCTGCTCACAACAATTGAGCGTATTCAGCCCCTGTTAATCTGTTGCTCCAAAGAAGATGGAAGAAAGCTACATCAAAGAATATATATTTCTATCGCTATGTGATTTCCATTATATTCCAGCACGATAACCAAACTATTGACATTCTTGTCTATATCACTTCAATACATGTTATATGCCTACAGATTTTCAGGTCACAAGCCATCCAGATGAACATTTTATGGACTTGTTTTATCAAAAAAGTACATGGTGATCAAATTGTCTATGGATACCAATATTAAAAATAGATTTGATGGCTTTATTGGATAATTTTTTTCCTTTCAAGGACTTCAAAATTTTTTATTTAGCTACATATCCCAATCCTGTAAAAAAAACAACAACCCACAACCGTTCGGAAATCAGATGAAAAAAAAATTGTCCTGCGCCTTACTATACAAATATTGTATGATTGATAATGGAACATGATTTGTCAGCAGTAGACATTAGATGGTCGTGGAATAGGTTCTGTCTCTACTCTATCATGCTTTCACATCAGTGTAGAGAACTCAGCCTTTATGGAGAGCAAAATAAATCCCATCTCCCAGCTGCCAAAAGTACTATTGTTACATGGTAAACACACACATCCTGTGAAGTCATGTTTTGTTGTACGTCCCATGTTTTTGGTTTGCTTATTTGTTTGATTGGCGTTTAACACCATACTTTAAAGTTCTTTTCATTCAAATGATGGTGTGCTAGCCCATTGGGTGAAGGAAACCAGAAGCGAAGCAACTGGTAACAAACAAAGGCAAGGCAGGACAAAACCAGGGCAATAATACATAGTTATACAATCACAGGCAGATCGGCTTTAATCGGCTGCCCCTGACACACACAGGGTTTTTAGACAATAAAAACAAAACAATTAAACATGAGGTGTCACAATAAGGATTACTTATGTCCACAAGTAATTTGAAGGATCCAAACCATAGTGCAGTAGTATAGCACAATGTGATTATATTTTTTTAGAAAGGCAAGACACAATAACAAGTGTGGTTTGTGTTGACCCTTAGCTCTGACAGTACCAGGTCACATGGACCTTCCACCAATCACCTGCTTGTGCCAAAGATAATCAGCCCTGTTTTCACCTCTAATAACACAGGTACATTCCACCAACCATGTGCTTTTGTTAGAGATAATCAGTCCTGTTTTCACCTTAGCACAGGGTTAGTTTGTTTGATGTTTAACAACATACTCAAGGGTATTTCACTTATATGATGACGGATTGTCCACCTTACACTGTTCCTTGCCTAGTTAGGGTGGAAGACTGAGAGAGACACTTGCCACATCATTTCACTCACTCATATACCTGATGATGGACATGGGAACCCGATCCCGTAATGGGAAACTGAAGTAGTATTAGTAAGTGCACTCGCTAACCACTAAGCCAAGCCGCGACCACCTTAGAAACGGGACCTTCCACCAACCAATGAGAAGGGTAAGTTTCATACTAATTGTTATCTTATTAAATTAAAAGAGATGTTCACCAATGAAGTAGCAGTATTGAAAAGGACAGTAACTATATATTGAAGATAAACTAAAGAAATTGAAGTATTCTGGCATATATTGCCTTTTTATGTGCATTTTATGTACAACTCTATTTACATAATCATCTAAAAGAGCATGCCTTTAAAAAAACAAAAGAAGAATTAAAATGATAAATTTTGATATAAAACTGTGGCCAAATTTTAACATAAAGTAAGCTTAAGTTGTATTGAAAGTTTTGAATAAGAGTGGTTCTATTTAAGCGAAATTAAAGTATTACAGTTCAAAATTGAAAAAAAAACATTTCAACTTAGCATGGTCTTTACTAGTTATCATTGCAACTTTCAGCATCAGATAGAATAATGTACAGAAAAATGAATTTTCACAAAACCAATTTCATCTGATAGAACAAAAATTCATTTAAAACAGCTATTTTAAAAAATACATTGAGATGAAACATTGTTAAAATATTACATACTTAAAAATAAACTATGGTATTAACTTAAAGATAAGAGTTGTAAGAAATATTTACAGTGCAGCTAATGAAGAATAAGACTTTGTTGTTGCATGCCATTGTTTACTTGTGCTAGATCTCCAATACATCTCCAGACCTTGGTCACGTGTCTCCTTCAATTTATTTCATTGTTATAAGTAGCACAAAGACATAGACACATTGTTCATGAATGAATCAACTTATTTTCATAAAATAAAATAATTTGGAAATATACAGCTTTCAAATGTTGACATTGAGAGCATCTCCTTTTCGTATGCAGCACATCATACAGATACTTGATTTGGTGGAATTAAATAACTTTTTCACATCTTTTTTTCAGTTTATGTATTAAATGAGTTTGTTCATGGAAAGCTTAGCAAAGATCAATTTGAGCATCAGTCCAAAGCATATGCCAAATGGTTGAGAACAATTTTTACAACAAAAATAGAGTAGTAAGAAAAATTCAATTACTGAATCTTTCGGAATTCTATGTCACTATGTGTCTTTCTTAACCCACTTGTCGTGCCATGTGTTTGTGCTGCTTAAATGTATATTGGGAAAGCTTAAGATGGAGAGGAGCAAGGTCCAGAGATTTGGAGACTTGAATCTATGGAGAGAGTGTAGAGAGCTAAAGTTACAATGAGTTGGGAATTGATAGAGACACTCACGTAACACTCAGTCAGCCAGGAATCCTGTAATATGCCAGTTTACTCATTCATAACAGTTACGTATTGCCTTTGTCATTTAATTGACCAAATGTTTTACCAACTACTGAACTAAGTATTATATGGAGAAACTATGCCAGAGATAAAACCAAAATAGCTTTGAAACAAAAAACTCCAGAGGACAAAAGGGGAAACATTTTATGTTTCAATGTTCATAATATCCTACAAACAGATCTCAAAAACAAACTTCAATGAATGTTTTATTGCAATTTTGAAAATTGGAACTCAGAAACTTGAAATAAACAAATTGAACCATTTTAAAAAAGAATGGACAAAATTATGAATTAAACATTGATATAAAATTAAACCGTTGTAAAAAAAATGTCAAAATTTTAGATATCAACCAGTAGTCAAAGGAAAAAACAAAACAATCACAATAGTTTTTAATATAAATGACAAGTTAGGACTTTCAAGTACATTTTCTGAAACAATTGTGGAAATACAAAGAAAACTCGTCAGAATTCCTTCAATTTCGAGTTTTGACAAGATTCTCTGGTAAAACCTTCTCAATACGGGAAATACATACATATTTATTTGTTATAAATATTAAAGTTGTAAAATTAACTCAATATAGCTGTTTGTCAAATATACAATTTTTCTTCCAAAATGAACTGTAATCATAAATGGAGCCAAATTCCCTCCAAACAAAATAACTTTCTAAAATTTAAAAACTATAGATTTATAATTCGGTTCTGCAATCCCAGTTTATTATTTATTTTCTTTTCCTTGCAAAATAAAATTTTTAGACATAAATATCTGTTGCAAAGAATTCTCTTCATAAGTGATGTGAAAGTTATAGGCATAATTCTAAGTTCAAACGGCCAGCCCGAAGATACTTAATATAATAAGAGAATTTCCGAGGGCATTATACAAACACAGACAAGAGCTGAAGCAATATGTCAGATAAGATGTGGAAATATCAATAACTGATGAGTATGCTCATAGTTTCCCGCCCAAGCTGTATTAGGTTGTCTTTTATGAGTGTCAGGGAAGGAGTATTTTGCCAGAACTACATTGACAAGACCAGCTATTGTGGCCTTCCATTCTATCCACCCAGCCAGTCTTATCTATTCTTCTATTAACTTTTATATCCCATCAGCAGACTGGGTTGGTCGTTGGATTTCACTCTCGCATGTTCATTCATATTACTGGGGATGTGGAGAAGGGTTTCTTATTCATCCCTTTTAGTCCAGTAATTTGATTCTCGAGGTTGAAGCAGAGTAAGAACTTAGTCTAATGCATAGCCAGTTACAAAGTGGCCAAATCGAATTGCCATTGATCTTGAGGCTGTGTAAGAATTGCTGAGTAAAAGCACTGTCTAAATTCTTGTCGATAAAAGCCATGCTGCAAAGGTGACTGGTCTTCACGGCTACTATTGCTCATTCATTGATTTCAATTTTAGGGGGATTTCTGTAAGTAGGTCAGAAGTGTGCAAAAGACTAAGGCAGGTCAATGGAACCCCAAACTCTGGGCTCCTCAAAGCCAACCCAATTAATAGAAGGAGGACAAAAAAACATCATAAAACAAAGAAATGTAATCAAGTCCCACCTTTGGATGTTTTTAACTTATCAGTAGTTCATGTTTATCACCAGCAGGAATGTTTAGATTCAATGTCATCTTGACTTGATTATAATGTAGAAATTTGACATATAAGAAAGTTAAGATAATTGATTATTTGGCTATGTTAGTGCATCTCAAGGCGAGCTACACTGAACTGAATCTGGGCAATGGCCTTAGCCAGATGCACTTAAAATGCACTTACAGTTTCATCAATGGCATCTGGGTCGTCCTCATCTAAGGCATCTTTATCACTGGTCACCTTAACTTCAGGCACCTCGTTAAGGTTATTCGGCTTGTAGTCTTCTTTAGGTGTGCCGCTACCAGCTGATGTTAATGTACGGTGACTATGAATGGAATTCTGTCGACTTAAACCAAATGTGTTACAGACACTTCGGTTACTGCTCATAGAATTGTTTCGACTCCAACTATGATTACTCTTTATAGAATTTTTCGGTGTTAGAGTCCGTCGACTTTTTATCGAATTTTGGGGACTTAAAGTTCTTTGGTTATTCAATGGTGGGTGACCATTACAATCACTGCAACAGAGAAAAAAATATCAAGATTTAGCAAAATGAACACGTAAGCACCCACAACCCAGTTTTCACAACTGAAAGGAACATAATTTATGTCCAATATGCTTAAATCTATCAATCTTAATTCTAAAATTTAGTACAGCTTTTTCAATTTGCTGGATTCACTTTAGTTTTATAACAAAAGCATGGTTAATTTTTTTTAGGCAGTTTAGTTAATGAAGCTAGAAAGGAAAAGAAAACAACATAAATTAATCAAAACAAATGCATTGCTGAGCAAATTGTGAGGAAATCTTCTTTAATGAAGGTAAATAAAAACTACGCAATTAATCAAATTTGAGGAAAAATAACTGCATGATATTTTATTTGTGTACCAACATGTGATGGAACTATAAGAGCTATGTCTATACATGTTAACTGTTGAACAAGTTAACCCAACAAAACAATAAAGAAACGAAATTTGATTATCTCAATATTTCAAAAATAATCGATTTATTAAAAATAAAAATACAACTAGGTATATGTCTTAATTCTGATCTGATATTCTAAACAGACTGCTTGAGCAAAAGTACATGAATGGTAATTTTTATGTTTGTCGATCAAGTAGGGTTTGTATTGCTCATCAGGTTAGCTCTTGTCAAAGTTTCGGTAACTAACTGGAAATCACATGCACCACATAGTGCAATTATTTGGTAGTCTGTTATCTCTTGGAATCCAGAAAAAAACATATGCTACAATATTTAATTTGGTACTGACATTTTCACCCAACCGAATTACTTGAAATGCTGAGATAATCAATGTTCTTTATTGCCCTGGTAAATGACTAAGTCACTTAAATCTGTCCCTGTCTTAAAGCATTTGACAAACAGCTTCATCAATGAGTACATCAGTTGAAGGTACCACATATATACATCACTTCTGCTACAAGCACTCTGTAGAACCCCACAAGCAAACCACAATATCAACATGACCTATGTACACAAGAGGAGAAATAGACTTTCCATTTATTTGTTTATAGTAGCCACTCCATAAACCAACATCCCATAAACAGTGACATAGTGCTTTGACGGAGCCCAGCGCTCATATAGGCACATTGTCACGCTGCTATTTGTAGTAACGGCTTAGAGGAATTCTACTGATTTATGGATTTCTGATTGTGCGAATGTTTTACACTTACCAAAGCTCAAAGCTCTGAAAATTGTGAGAATCTGATAAAGGCTTTACTACAAATGGCAGCGTTAAAGTATGTCTGTCAGAAATATGATGAAACCATGGTTAGCTTGCACTGATTCTTTGATTCATTGGAGTTTTATTTCTTGTTTAAAGTTATTTCAATTATACAACTGCATGACGTTTCCAGGTTTGAAGAAGACTTTATGGAGGTCACAGACAACTACCCATTCACAAGACACCAGATAAGCACAGGAGGTAAAAAAAAAAATCGTGCGACAAAGTGGACAACTTGCTGGATGCAAGAAATGATCGCCTATGTGTTGCCCTTTATCTCTGAGACCACTAGAGCAACATGACAGGAAACCCATTCCATAACCGACTATTTTGTGCTGAATGGTCGACAAAAAGACCAAATACATGTTGATCAGGCGGTATCATTGCGATTGATCGGTGTTTCATGCCGTCATCAAAGATATTTCACTCAAATGACGGCGGTGTATTCCAACAATAATTGACACTAGGACAAACATAAAATGTGAAGTGTTTTGCTTTGTCAGAAAGTAATCGTGCCTAAGTGCCAGTTAAGTAATGACAGCATTTCTATGGTCCAATCAAACTGCAGTTACCCGGAGTCACCCATATCATTGCTGATGCGCTTTGAGACAAACTTGACGTTTATTACATGTCAGGTGAATTAACCTTTGCTGTCTTATGAGGTACTTAAGATCTGTTTTCTCACCAAACGGGTATAAACCCACATTTAATAATACTTTAATAAATACCATCCCCTTGCACTTGTCAACAAAAGAAAAAAAAAAGGATTATGCCAAAGCAAAAAGTTGTCACCTTTCCAGATTTCATGACAAAACCATAATGATTTTGAAACACATAACTGGTCCATGTCTGTATAATTGATGATGAAAAAGCACACACAAAATACAAAATGTTAGTAACTGTAAGCATTTCATTCCTCTAGCTACCAGTTAAAAGCCATACAGATTTGTCTGCTACTATACATGCAAATAAGAAAACAAATGTCACTGAAAACCCCAGTTTCAATATAAGCTTTTTATGTTAATAAAATGACAAAAAAAACAACCACTTTATCCTTCTTCTGAGGGCTGTTTGTAAAGCTCAAGAGATTTAATAAATTTTAATGAAGTTTGTCTACTTCATTCGCACTTGGCTAATGAATGAACATTCCTGGGGAAAGAGTATTTGGTTTAAGCGCTTTGTGAAATGGACCCATTGTTTGAGGATCAACTAATCCAGCGGCTATTTAAACAGACAAGAGGACACGAATGGGTTTGTGTTTGAAATAAATTAAAGTTCAGCTTTTGACAGGAATTTGGAAGCAGGTTATCGTATTAATTGATCGGGGAAAATTGATGCGAATTTGTTGGACTGTTTGTCTTTGGGGAGTCTATCGACCTTGGCATATTTTCAAATTGCCTTCACATTTGTTAATACATCATTGGTTCAGTCGCTCTAAGCGTTCATCATGAAAAATCATGCCAAGGTCATTTATTTGGTTCACTTTTGTTAGTAGGTCCACATTATTTTACCGGCAGTTTCTTTTTATTCATTTGTTTGGTGTTTGAAATGGGATGATATGACTATTGATTGTTGGTTTCCAGCTCTGTCTAGCTTAAATTCTGTGGAAAACTTAATGGAAACCTCATAAAAAACAACTCCTTTGGTTGCCTCATTCTCAACCCTTGTACGACTTGCGTATGCAACTGTGGTGGGCCACATGGAGAATCGCTTAAAGCAAAGACCCTTTGGCAATTTGAATTAATTGTCATGGGATAATTAAACTTATAAAAATGTCCAGAAAGAAAATCACCAAATCTTTACCATTTTTTAAGTCTTAATTGTAAATTAAAAATATACTTGAGCAGTATACTTGTGATAACTAGAGGTTATTTGACTATGATGGATGTCAGTTGAATGAATAGACTGGGCTGAATCTATTAATAATAATTTAAGTACATTTATCTGTTTTCACTTTCAAAGGAATTCCAAATATGTGCAATCATTTTCAATTGTCTAAAAGTGATTGGCTTGGACTCGAATACTTGTATATTTACAGTTACATTTTACACTAAAAGCCACAATTTGTAATTTTGGCAAAAAGTTTGCCTTTTCGCCTTTGATTTGACTAAACTGTGATTGCTGTGTGAAAACATCGCTATAGTGAAAATCCAAACCTCCGGATTGGATGTATAAATTGTTTTTTTTCAGGACTTTATTATCTTGTAGCCATTCATAAATTTACCAATTTCTCAATGGAACTGTTTTGCTGTCTTTTTTCATATCTCATTTTAAGTCATTCAGTGATAATCATTGTCAGAGCCCTTGTGGTTTTAAAACCTGTTGATTGTTTACACATGCATTGTAAAATAACTATTCTGTCAATATTGCTGAGTATGGTAATTTTTTAAGCCATATTATTAAATCGCGGCCAATTATTTTAACTGGTAATATAATAATTTTCCCTCAGAAGAAGTTATAAAGTGGATTGTATTACACAGCAGCCCTAATGCATATTAAGAAATAGCTGCATTCTAACAAACATAGCCTACCTGAAGATATAGGTGACAGAAAAGCTGCAGAGGCAGAAATCAGTCAGAGAAATTTCAGGCATTGACTTATTAGATAAGCCACGTGCACATAGACAATGTTAAAAGTGTCTTTATATATAACATTTTCATTTCACAAATGTTCATTGCTAATTTTAATTATTTTAATTGCATTGAGTTTGATTATAAAGAGAAGATTTAAATTTTGTAGCCTGCGAACAGATTTGCTGCAACCTCTGAAATAAATGACATGAAGACAAAAACTACATCTCGACATACTGTAACTGATGGACACATTTCAATATGACCTACACTAAATTAATCTTAGGTTTCTATGAACATTTTACAACACTATCATAAATTGTTTCCTGGACATTGCTGCAACCATTGCCTCAGGTACACATCAGCATAAAACAGTGCATTGTGCAGTTCTTTGAATGTAGTCAATGATGATGTGTGTATAAGCAGAACATGTCAGCCATATTTCATTGGATCCCATGAAGATAATTTTAGATAAAAGATTGTTTTGATCTGGATGTCACATCAAACCTAAGGCTATTTCACTCATGTAATCTTGATGGGCAAAGGAAATCCCCTCAAACAACAAACCAGATGGCAGAAAAAAGGCTATGATTTACAGTTAAATTCACAGCAACAAACAGGCACCAGGGACTTAGCCAGAAATCAAAAGTATGGTGTCCAAAATGGTCATTTTGCTTCACTTTTCAAATAACTGGGTGTCCAATTGTGACAGTTTTTCTATCTCCTGCTGATTGGCACAGGAAGCTTACACCAATCCACCGGCTATGATTCACAATGTTATTGATACCATTTGGTCTATAAATATAACTTTTATGAACTGTAGAGAATATTATAAATATATATATATATAAATGAGACTGGTAAATCATAAACATTGGTATGATCGTCTATTAAAAGCAAATCCTATTACTGCTTCTAGACATCAAATTTCTGTACAATCTCTAATAAACGATACACAATTATCAAACTAGGCAAAATTTCAAACGAGATAATATAAAAGAAACAACTGAAGTAAATATACGCTACAAGCTTTAATGATGTGAGCTGCTACGATTAAATGGAATGATTTTATGCATTACTAAACAGTTACAGCAATTAACTGCTATTAATAAAGGTTATGAAAACAAGACTGGGTCGCGGTCACTAAATTTCGGACTTCATTCATCAATTTTGATATTGATTCGCTTTGCAGTTGCCGGGGTACCAAAATTACTGTTAGGTGCTTTAAATGACTTATGACATGACTGGGCCAAAAATCCTATGACTGTGAGTGAAAATGTTGGCATTACCTTTTCATGTGATATTGGAAAGATGTCCTACATCCAACACAAACATTATCACTACTCATTAAACATATTCGTTTTATTGATTAGTGTTTTACACCATGTTTAATATAGGTTAAGGTTTTCATGGCAGTGTACTACAACAGTAAAGTCACACTATAACACAACCATAAGATGTGAAGTGCTTGGCTTTGTTGGAATATTAATCTTCCTCTACTGGTAAGAAAAGACAGCAAGAGAGTGCTTGGGAGATATTGCAGTTAGACGGAGGGGGAAAAAGGCCCCTCACACATAACTCTAACCGATAAGAATAATGTATTTACCTATGATTATTGATGCCGGGTGAGTGAGGTGTCCCAGGGCTGTAGTCTGATGATACTGGCCTGGGGGTGGGGCAGTAACCTGAGGTCACTTCATCGTCCGCCTCATCGCCACTATCCCACTGGGAATCCACCACCAGACTACTCTTATCCCCCTCTTTCTGACGATTCTTTATCTTCCAGCTTCTCTGACTCCCACGACTGCCATGGCGACGAAGCTTTGGAGATAACCTCGGGGAACTTCTCACACTTAAACTAGTCTACAATCAAATAATTTCAAGGGGTTATAAGAAGATTAAGGGTAGGATTACATTTATCTTTCTATTTCTAGCCGGTAGAATCATTTTTTTTTCAGCTTGTCTGACCATAAGTGAACATAACACAAGGCTTTATGGATTACAACTTACATAGGTGCAACGTTTCAATGTCTATTCGGACGTTGTTCTCAAGCACTTAAAGTGTTTTTGAATAATGATATTGCCCCCTAAAAACACTCAAAAATAGAAATACTCAGACTACCTCAGACTGCTTTTATCTAAGCTGTACCAGAAACATTATACACATAATACACTTATAAACAGAAAATAAGTTTATGAAAATACATTAAAAGTATAAAATACCGATGATCTGTCTGATGATTCAACCGATAATGAGCTTGGTTGACCCGCTTTTATCACACTTAATTTATTATTGACATCCTTCATAGCAATTTCATTGGGTGATCCTTGTGGTGTTGCCATGGGTGTGGCAGCGGTATGAGTGATGATTGGTGGGTTAAGTGGTCCATCGTTCTGAGGGGCATTCTCTTCTTTAGTAATGCTAACAGGGGGAGGTAAAGCCAGCATCTTTCTCTCTGAGGGTTAAGATAGAAACATGCAAATGATTAGACTATTAATTAGGTATAAAATAAAAATATCTCAAAGTAAAAATAAATCAAAAAATTATAATTGTTACCTTTCTGCAATGTAATTCCTGAAATTTCAACTTTTAATTTTAACAAGATTTGCTAAACACTAAAATCTGTAACCAGCCTTTATACATAGCCAGAACTGGACTGTTTCTTTCCTTGGCTGGGGTAAAATGCCGTACCAAACGTTTTTTCACTCATATGGCGGCGTGCCAGTCCGAGTAAAATAAACCACCATAAACGCCATTGGCAACAAACAAAGATATCACATGACAAGATATAAAGACATCCTCAACCAATCAGCTAACTGTTGCCCCTTATTGGTTATAACGTAGTATAAAGTAGAATACATGAATGTATAGCTATATCATGGACAGATAAAGGGTGTTGAACTTTTCTTCAAGAAAAACAGAACCAAACAATTTACAACTGTAACAATTGAAAAAAACTAAACTTAACATGAAGAAACATCAACAAAATGAAACAATAAATTTAGCATATGTGGTTGAAACATAAAGTTTGAAAATTTTTATACATTAAACAGACAACAATAGATTGATTGATTGATTGGTGTTTTATGCTGTGCTTAAGGATATTTCACTTATATGATGACTGTGTATTCCAACAATAATTGACACCAGCAGACCAAAGATGTGAAGCATTTCCATAATGTTGGAAAGTTAGTTTTCCTCCACTGTTAAATAAAGACATCTTGCTACTCTTTAAAGGATTGCCCTTAGCCAGAAGGTGGCAATTACCAAGGCTTGACAGGAAATTTTTCTGTAACTAAGAAAACCAAATTTTCCAAAAATCTCAGTTAATAAGCTCCAAGAAAAAAATTCCAGATGTGTGATTTCAGTTTGTGATAATGTCAAACAAATATTACACCTGAATGGCTTCTTTAATTTCTAACATAACTTTAATTACACTTCAGTTGGAATATATTGACATATAATGGAGGAGATTAAAGATCATTGGCAAGCATTATTGTGGGAGGAATATTATGCAGAACCCAGAAAACCACTGCCTGATTACTGGAATACATGTACCAAGCCACACACAGTCTGCCAGAATCGAACCTGCAACCCCAGAAGTGAGGGGGATTATGTGGCTCAGAAGCGTACACTCTATAGAGAATA
>JAVFBX010196086.1:0-23568 GCA_034783855.1 Mopalia kennerleyi
CACACGGGGGAAACGGCTGAGCTACCGGCCTCTCGTGGCCGGCAGCTCAGCCAGTTCCTCTCGTGTGCGGCGGGCTTAACGGAGTGACATAATCTAATAGGGGGTTAAATTTAATAGCGCTTCGAGCAACCTGTGCCTGTACCACCTTATTTGTTTCTCAATAATCTTCAATAAAATGATTCTAAATGAATGATGGCCAGTGCATTAGGTAACTCTGTAAAAATTTTTGACATGACATGAAATGTCAATCTTACAATGACACGAAACCACTTTAACTTCCTGAGCTATTTCCTTATGGATTTTATCAGGATATCTAAACAAGAAAAAAAAAATCTGTGAAATCTTATAGCTTTCTTTTTAGAAATTTTTCAAAAGCTTCCGGGCATAAGGCCTTTAAATTGCTTAAAACAGTCATTTTGGGTCATAAATTTGGGGTGATTTAAATAAAAATGTAATATACCCTAACACTCAGGACAACGATGTTACAAACTGGGTCCGGTTTTCTCAAATAGTATTTAATTTAAACAGTTGTTGTACGATGTCACGTTACAACAATCGTATTCTCGCGAGAGTTTCTATATAGTGCTCGCGAGTAAGACAACTTCAATGTTTCGAAGCAGGAAGTAGAATTGATTATATTTTAGATTGACGTCACAATTGAGTTTCTCTGTGACGTCATGAATTAAGCCTGCTTGTCGTATGAACAACGCAACCCCAATGTGTACTTTCTATCTGTATGATTAGCTAGGACTTTTTACATCGTCGTCCCATTTCTTTATTGTGACAGCTTCATATACTTTGATAAAAAATGAACAAACTCTTGATTTATATTCTGAGACTCAAGTTTGTTTTTTCTTCCTGAGCAATAGACAACATCTTCTTACATGTATGTACAATAATATACAGCAATTAAAATAAACTTATCCAAATATACATACCAGGACTATTTACATCTTTGTGCATAAAACAATACCACTTTACAATGGAGGTATAGATACATATACTACAGCATAACAAAACACAGTTGTGCACCCTCAAATAATTTCAGCAAAATGGTTTTAATTTAAACGGTTTTATAACAAAAAAACAAAATGACAATGGGAAAGGTTTCGAAGCAATTACCCTAAACCTAACATACACAATATGTCAAATAGTGCCCAATATTGGGACGAATATTTCTTATATATTAAATCTAATTTACATACATTTCTGATATGAGAAAACGTTTTTATAAGACAAAAGTTTTTGTGTGACTTCCATGCATTTGACCGACCTCTTATATATTGGAGATTAAGGGTGATTTTCTGGATACACTACACAGACACTGAACAGTGTACTAAATATATGCATCATAAAAGTATTCCACAGTCACCGTATCAAAAAATTCGGAATTTGCATATATATTTTTCGTGTGAATAGAGATTTAAATAACCCGAATGTAACTTTTTACCCTTTACTTCTGACTGATCAAATAACAGACATAACAAATAACAATCTTTATTAAAATAAACGAAATATACGAAACTGTGTCTACCTATCGTTACCATGGCAACAAGTAATGACGACTAGAACTATTTTATGGTAGAAAAAAATGAATGAAGTGTAAAATGACTTGGTTTGACGAAGAAATGTCTAAATACCCTGCCAAGTCTAGCATAAAGAAATAGTGTCATGGTACTGCTGTAAAATAGGTGAAGAAAAGGCTGTTTCTATTGGAATTGGTACTTAAAGGAGATCAAAAATCTGTTTCTCGCTGTTAAAGAGTTACACAAAGGGCCATAATTATGGTTCACATTGTCAAGAACTATAATTAGCTAACCCGGTCACATATTGGTGCTTTGTTGCAACAACAACAACGACGGACAAAAGTTCTAAAGCACAACCAGACTGGTAAACGAAGAGAACACCTGTAATTAACCTAGGTTAATCAGGACAGGTGTAACAAGATCACAGGTGTTAAAAGGCTTTTTCAAGCAAGACTCTCAACACTAAAATCTTATACCACCGTAACATAGAATACTGTAAAAACTCAATGGCTTAAAAAGGTTAAACTAAAGACACGTGCCAAAAAGAGTAACATATTTGGAGATCTTGTATAGAAACGGATTCTTGATAATGTGGGTGTGGCGTGCATCTATAAGCAGAATGGTGTAAAAATAGTAAAGAAAAATCAAACATCGTAAAGTCTGTGTAACGCAATATCGAACACAAAATTAACGACAAATTGTTTGGTAAATTGAACACGTTTCTTGGAAGATTTCTGCAAGAATTCATTTCAGAAAAATGAAAATCTGTTGTAAAATAAGGAATAACAACCTACAAACAGTTCCACCAAAAACTTGACGAACAAAGCACTAAAGTTTGGTAAATTGTTTAACAAAGTATGATTTCAGTGCAAGAGTAGAGAGAAATATTTCTTTCACAAGATGACTTAAATTAGATAGGAACAAAATACTCTCATAGAAGCCTGTAGCTTATTCAACGAGAAAAAAAAAAGACAGAACAAAATATAAAATGAAACGAAAACACTTATTTTCTAGGCTATTGACTAGAGGGCGTATACATATACTAAGTCGTTTTCAAACTCATACAAACCAGATATAACCGATATGACGTTAAATAATTTCTTTCCTCAAATTAAATCTTTGTTACGATCGTTTCCTTGTTGTAGTTGAAATATATATATAAAAAAAATGTTTCCATAAATGTATTAAAAAAATATGTAGAACCTTTCTTAAATGATGACTAGCTTTCGTTATACAGGTCTCCTACATGCAATATCTGGGTAAAACTACCCTATGTTTGCTTCTTTATTCATAAAACAAAACTCTTATTTTACTAAAACCCAATGCTTTTGTATCCCTCTCCGTTTTCCGCTGGAATATCGACGTTGGGTCTCATACTAAGCGACCTTGTATCGTGTCGTGGTTGAATGCATATGCTTACATGTGTTGATCCAAGAAGGGTTGTTCAGTGCATGGTGCCGCCCCCTACACAATGGTTAGTGACCGGGCAGGGCAACTATTGGCACTGCTCGGGAAAATCTCCTTTATGGAGTCACGTTTAAGCCGCGGAGCCATCAGTTACACTTACAGAGTAGGTTTAGCGAACTGAAAAGCCCCTCAATCGACGGTATAACGATTTACACTATTCGCAACAGATATAACCGAATACAATAGTGAAACGACACAGAGGCAGTGACCATCATATCGACTGTACAAGCACGTTAGGCGAACGAGTACACAACTACTAAACAAATATACATATATTGACGATCAGCGAAATACTGGGTGGTTGTAACAGAACGAATAAATACTATTTATGATACATTAGAAATTCTGAAACTCCCATCGTCTCTCTGTATACATCATCTTCCAAATTGCTTTTGACCAGATCATGATTCAGTGTAGTCCAACATGGGATAGCTTGGCTAAACCAACTAGTTTTCTGTGTCCAATGATACCTGGGTTCCCACTCCGGGTAATCCCCGAGCAATTATACCATGATGTCAAGCTGCCCCTCTATATGTAACAACTGAGTCCAAGACAGTACTAATAATAGAGTAAATGTCAGTAGGGGATCGAGTTAATAACACTGTGGTTAATGATCCTGCGGTTTAATCAACCCCTCGCCACCTGAACGTTCCCGCTGTTTATCCAAACCGTTTAACAATCTCTCGATGTTTTTCAATTCACTATTACCGGCTGTGGGAGGGAAACAGTTCTGACCCGAGCCCCGGCTAATCAGGGGTGAAGTTCTATGGCCTGGGTTAGCTGAATCAAGCGGCCTGGAAAGGTTAGAAACAATTGGGTGGGACACGCCCAGCCTGGAACCCGTGGACTGGAGGGGAGCGGCTGTGGTGGCCATAGTTGTCTTTGTGAGGGGCATAGAGTAAGGGGAAAACCTGTGATTACTTCTAGAGTTGAACAATGGTCCGAGGGACTGGGAAGCAAGCTGATGGACGCTCGTCATGGGGTTTCCCTCAGCTCCACTTAGAAAATTTTGGTGTAAAAGATGCGGGGCAGTATGAAGTTGCATCCCGCTTAGTAACAAGTGAGGGTTTAATCCAGCTGCCTGCGATCTCAAGGACGCCAGGTGAGCTAGGTTAACTGCGGAGTCTGTTGATGAGGATAGCACAGGTAAGGGCCCCATGGGGCCGTGAGGTAATGATGGCCCATATAATCCGGGTGGGCCAATTGGGAAGGGGAGAGAACTAGTAGGACTAGGATAAGCCCCACCTGAAGGGTGCAGGTATGAAAACATGGCGTGGGAGGCTGACGGTTGTATCACGGTTACATTAGGGGGACTTGCAGCTTGAGCAAGAGACCCCCTAGATGGTAACTCCGAATTAGGGGAGCTAGTTATCGATCTATTATCATTGCACTTAGATCGATCCCTTGGAGAGGACAGAGAGGGACTTTCACTTCTTGACCTGTCTCGGTGCCGTCCTGACCCGAGAAGTTGATCTCGGCCGTCCGGTGACCCGGTTCTGCTTGTTGATGGAGAGGATGATCGAGAACAGTGTCTGGAGTCTCTCTGATATGATCGTCCTTCCTCTTGGAAGTGTTCAGCTGTGAAAATATCAAATAAAATAATTGTTAATAGATTAACCTAATTGACAAAGTGAATTTAAGGTGTTACAGTAAAAAAAAAAAAAGAAGAAATCGCTACACATTCTGGTTAGATTAGCGGAAGTCTCGAACAATACTGTTTTATCTTCAAACGAAAATGACACAGGCGTTCATTTTTATGTACGATCATTATTCAACACAAATTGCTAGCAAAAATGTTTACTTTTCGGAAATAATTTAATTTTAAAAGCGGTCATTTACCCAGAAATAAACGTACCGGCGGAGGCAAGAAAAATTCCCTTTCACTGCATTAAAGATATATGTCGATATTATCTTGATTTGGACTAGCCAATATTTCAACAAGGCGAGAGATAAAACTTTATAGGGTTAAAAAAAAATTGTTCATTAAATGAAGGACACTTAGGCGAATTGTCTCCGTGTGATATATGACTGGTGGCCGGCAGACTGATTTCGTGGGCGCCTGGCCTCATTGACGCTGAATGCCTACATAGTGATCAATCATTTGTACTAAGGACTACTTAATACACATTACACTGGCAGCAGAGAAAGGTAGATAACGTCAGAATATATGTATACAATCAGACCGGCGACGACTTAAACCCCAGTTAAAATCTCATTAAGGTCTTTGTAGATGATCAATATTGAAACATTCCGTAAGCCAAAAGTGAAGTGATACAAGCCTCGTTTGGTTATGGTGAACTACAGAGTTGCAATACGGGCTGTATTCCGTTTGGGTTAAATTCGAATTCAAATAATCTTTATCATGGTGAATTACAGAGTTTAACTACGGGATCTTTATCATGCTGAATTACAAATTTTAACTACGGGCTGTATTCTGTTTGGGTGAAATTAAAATTAAAATTATATTTATCATGGTGAAATACAGAGTTTAACTATACGGGATGTATTCCGTTTGGGTGAAATTAAAATTCAAATAATCTTTATCATGGCGAATTAAAGAGTTGCAAAACGGGATGTATTCCAGTTTGGATGAAATTAAGGCCATATCGAGGTAGTAAATCCTCAGTTTAAACTTCTTAGGAATATTAATGGGGCAGAAAACCTCAACAGTGGTTATATATTGTACGGAAGATTTTCTACAACTACCTGGATGTGTGGAAAACCTTCAATAAAGCCAAATTGTTCGATGAATTGTATGAAGGCCTTTATGAGCTTATAGCTCATAAAGATATAATAGTAACTGTTATTATATATGTATCCATTAACACGGCCATTAAAATAATATACAACTATTATAAGGGATTTATTACTTCTTTATTATATTCTTATTATTAAGTGGACATATTTCAAATAACCTTTTCTAATCAAAGGTGATGATTAAACTGCTTGATAAGTCTAACTTTTCATATTGACTTTATTTTTAAGCTTGTGTCTCTTTGAATGAACACTTTAGAAACCTGACTGGACAAACTCGTCATTACAACCGTATAAATATCCCGATGGAGCTAAGCAAATTTGCCTATCTTCATCTATTTAATATATATATATTTAATATATGAAGCGTCAGTGAAAAGAAAAACTAACATTTTTGATATTATGGGAGATCACGATCTTTGTGGTTAACTGATTGAAACCAGGTATAGAATAGAACCCGCGACCAAAGTCACATGCACCAAACTAATAACAGTTAATGCTATTGATTGATTACTTGTTTACAAAGTAATCAATCAATAAATAACATTAACTGTTATTAGTTCGGTGCCTGTGACTACTACAAACAACACAAGGTCACTCTTAATTCAGGCACATGTTAAAATATCCAAATCGAGCATTTCAAGAGGCTTGACTCACCCTCGCTATCAGATGTAAGTATAGAAGTGGAATTATCCAGAGGGTGGTCATCGCTGTCCACCACACAGATCTCCATGTTTTCATAGTCCTCGTCCTCATCATCTGACCTCTGGTCGTCATCAACACCACCGGGGTGCCCGCCACCCTCCTGGGCCATCAGCCGTCTGAAGATCAGGAAATTATAAACAATGGTAAAGTCGGAAGGAAGTGGTGCCACATTTTTATATATACATATGAATCGCGAGAAATATTTGTACCTGGAGGGAGGGTTGGTGGGGGTTGGGGGTGTTGGTGATACAGCCGCGGTGTACAGATATTTAGGGGCGGATGTGGGAGAGTGGGGATTGAATGGTGACAAAGGCATGATATACACATATTTAAAATTTGGGGAAATAGGCAACAGAAAGTACAGCTATATTAGTGAAGTTAAGCCATTCAGACAGAGGAGTAACATTGAAGTATAATGCAAAGTAAAACACAGATACCCCATAAATAAAGATATGCTTGAGACATATTCGGTTATATATAGGGGGATTTAATATGTCTAACTAAACAATCATAGGGTTTCCAGGAAATACAGGTACTCATTATTGAACCTGTATATGTCAACCTGTTGTGTATTTTTAAATTGTACTATGCTTGTTTAGGAGAGGAGCCATATGGCTCGTTACTGCGATAAACAAATTAATTTATTTATAAGAATGACAGAGGTAGTGACGTTTTTTGTGCGAATTTCGAAATAATTCACCAATCACAAATTTGTTTCATTGAGCGAAAAAAGAAATACAAATTTAATAATGACACGTTTTAATAAATCCTCATGGATACTTAAATTGCAATATGAATGCAACCAGATTATGATATGCAATTAGCTGAGATGATAATATAAGTTCCACTAGACAGTACAGTAAACCATATAATAGATATAGAAAAGGCGCAGAATATTCTTTTTCTAGGGAAAATAGGAGACACCATTTTTAATTATTTATGAGCGGATTGTCCATACAACTTAGGAAACTGCTCTCTCTTGGGTCAAGGGGGGTTCAATACAACAACGGATACATCGCTATTATACCTCTACTTGGAATTATGAGTTCCTTCAAGCAGTAGTGGAACTTAAATAAGCGGATAAAATATGGGTGCATGGGGGAGGGGAGGAGGGGGGTGGTGCATGGCTGTGCAAAAATGTTTCCATTTTGTCATCCATTTCCTTAATACATCTCACATGTTATTTATCGCTCCGATTAAACGAGTTGTAAAAATTTAAACGCTTAATTGCAGCTGTGGGTTTTGAATCAATTAAAGTTAAGTCTGTCTTTTAGATTAAGCCAAAGCAATTGAATTTTATATGAGACCGTTTATTAAATATTGGGAAATATTGAGCAGAATTGGAGGTCTGTTTGTGCGAAGAGGAGTGGCTTGATACCAGCCCTAGCGTGTCTGGTAATGCGTTAAGAGGCAATCCCATCTATTATGCAGCTAGTGCAGCGATATCATCATATCTTACCAAAGTTATAATAGGAAATATTCCTGAAAAAATCCCCCACAGCATTTCCGTTCAATTAACACTTTTATGTAGTTGCATTTTCAGGAGGCGAAGCTGCAGAGAGATCACGCGAGCTATCCGAGCAGCTTGGCCGGCAGATGGCGTACATTTAACATGCCATTTAAACCTTGACATCTAGTGGTGGGATTAAGTTTATAAAATAAGTGTGTTTTAAGTTCAATTATGTTGAGAGAAAGAAATCAAAGCAAAATCATTCTGCGTTAAATGTTGTTCCGCATCTTGTGAAATAAACTCAGTACATTCAAGAATACAATTACATTCAACCACCAAATAGAACAGTTCGATTTTTCTCTATGTTTGTTAACCTGTACCAAGTCGGTAAGAAAATCAATAAATAAGCTCTGATCAAAAACAAGAGAAAATATGCTGTGCAATAAACGATTTTTCCCTCAAGCCATTTTAATAAAAGTTGAGCTGAACTAATGCAAGGGATTTACATTGTCTTTGTAAGTATTAGATTCAAAACTGCCGATCGGGCTGTAATTTTAACAACAAATCTAAAATTTCGCTGAATTATAAGAGCATTAACCCCATGTTTCAGTCTAAAAGAAATCGTTCTGCTGTTTATTCAAGACACGAGGAAAACTTCAGTGTATATCGAGAAATGTGTAGGCCAACATCGAAATATGATGAAACTTTCGGCTTTCATGAGTTTGTTAGATATTCAGCTGTTGTATGCTGTAAGCTATACAATACATATCAGGCAATGTATTGAGCTTTCTCCCCCAGGACAATGGTATGAGATAGGTAGAAATGATTCAGCCCGCTGAGATGTGTAATCTCATGGAGAGTAGACTTACTTTTTCTCTCGTTTCCCTCCACCAGTATCTCTGAAACCTTTGGCGAATGGATTGTGGTCGATTTTCAATTGGGTTATCTAGAAGTGAAGAACAAACGGAATATGTGAAGAAGAGCTCCAGCACGCAATCAGGACCATTTACAACACTTTCCGTGTAGTTAATTCTTTACAACATCAGTCACTATTGAACAACAAATCCACACAAGGGTGCGACCTATTACAAGACAATTCCACACTCTGAATGGAGGAAAATTTCTCTTAATTTGCAAACAAATTGAACTTTTGTTAAATCTTCATCCGGTTCGTGCCTCATGTTTCCTGCCTCTCGACCCCTTAACTATCCCCCACAACCCGATTAACACACTGAATGACGGCTTGTCGCAGAGCCACCGTGTTGTGGTAAACTAATTTAGCACCGTTTAGTTCAAGTACAGAAATGTTGATGGCGTTTGGCTCCCGTGGCTTCTTAAGCATTGATTGTGTGTTAAAATTTCAATCTAGAAGATTACTGTCTATGAACCATTAGATGAACACAGAATTATTAACATTTAACATTCGATTATTTTGCATATTTATTCATTTGATATTTAAAAAAAAAACGTTTAGTTTTATATGCAAGTAAGCCGTCATACCTTTTCATTTTGGTAAGCAGTAACGGCAATGAAATCCGTCTCTTTGAAAACATATGTCCGGAAAGTACTGTATGGTAGCTTTAAAATATCATTGGCCCGCACCAGATGAAAACGAGGCTGATACTTGTGCATTGAGTTGAGTATTGTCTGAAAATCAAATGAAATATGAATGAATAGAAAATAATGACGTCATGTCCAAGCAGTTCAATCTGAGAATTAGCGGCGGACTGGTCCCTTCTGGTCTCCAAAGAAACTGTCTATCATTCATAACAAGGCATGGAACACCTAATTTACTTTCTTTGTGTAAGGCTTAGCTGATCATATGATCTACAAGAAATAACACAATAGCAGTAAATTATCACAAATCTCACAAATTATTTGATAAGTTTTGTGAGTGAATTATATAATGTTTCAATTGGTGTGTTTGTCTGAAGAAGTTCTGTCCGTGAATATGATAATTGGTCCGGAGAAACCGTGACAATTTGGCACCGTTCTTTTGCGATGGCCTGTCATCTACACTGATCAAACGGAGGGCTATGTAGAACTCTAGTCGTTAGATCTCTTTCACTGTTTGAATGGCGGAGTCAACTTTCTCCCTAATGCCTACTGTTGAGATAAACGCATTAACTCGCTAACCAGTCTCATTTAATTATGTCCTATAAGAGACAGCGTCGAGCCCTCAACACAATAGAGTAATATCACATTAGATATAATTTGACCGCTCCACCAGCGAAACAAGATTTAGACTCGATTCGAAGTAAGAACTAGGAGTGACAATTCATTTCATTAGAGTCATCTTCCCGTCTTAATCTCGGTTTCCTTTCCTCCAGTCTTAGAACACCTTATACTGCGAGAAACAAAAAATACCAGAAAATCTAGAGGCTCAAATAACAACACTGCATCTGTCAAATTGAACACTTCTTAATCTGTGTGTTATTTTTCAAATAGAATTAACCAGATCAAAATAGACTCGTCTGTGCTTCTTCATGATTACCTGTTCTATACTTTTTTAGTAACCACTAAATTCGACACGCAAAAAATTGATTAACCGACCTTGTGTCCGATCTCATAACGAATTATTTTAACCAGTTAAGAGACACCGACAGCTTTCTGGTACTTCATTTATGAGATCATTTATACGGAAGCGAAGGAGTTTCCTTTCTAGAAAAAGTCAATAAAACGTGGACAGCAAAATCGATTTATTAATATTAAGAGGAGAAATACTCCAGCCAGGCTTGGATTCTCTAGAGAATAAAAGCCAGAATTTTTTTGCGATATTATCAGAAAGGAAACAAGTTTTCAAAGGAGAAATTTGTCAGACATATGACGTCCATATGCGAGTCGATCGCTTTAAAGAACCTCCAGGTAAACTAAACCTGCTATTAACAGTGGATAGTTCGTGAAAAGCTCCGCGAAGATTCGCTAATTACTCTGGTTCCGCGCGCGATGTTCTTTCATCCTGACAAGCTACTGTTCGGAGCTATTCGCGTGTAATTGAGACCATAGAAAATGGACTAAAGACGACAAAATGGCAGATAAATGCGTCAGCGTCTCACTCTCCAAAGAGACAGGTGATTGGAAAACGGGGGGACAGAGAAAGGGGGTGGTGGATTGTAAGAAGAGCGGGTACACCTTGAGTAAGCTCGCCAGAAAGACCATTCGGGAGATAAATGAAAAATGCGTTTGTTAGACAGAAAGACACGAGGGGTGCTAACCTAACTTTCTACCATTGTTCCCAGCTTAGAGCTGTGTGAGATTTTCTGATGATAAGATAAGGGACTCGATGCCACTCATCAGTTCTGGCGCCCACTGCTCAATACAACCGTCCTTCAACAACGACTTGACTGCAACAGTCCTATTCACAAACGTTGATAGGCTTACACGGGAGGAACACGGACAGTGGCGAAAGTCAAAGCCCTAAAGAAATAAACTGGACAACTCCGCTGGTGAGATTAGAGTTGATAAGAACCTGTGCCCTTTGGCAAGTTCTGACACTGCCAATGTCCTATGGTTTTCTACACACTGCACACCCGTCGAGATTCAATAAAACAGCAGCGTATACAAAATCTGACCACTGTTGGTCTGTTCGTAATAAAAATAGCGCAATTTGACGTCCGTAGGGTTTATATAACAGTGCAAGTGACATTCAGCTATATCATACAAACACATAAACAAAAATCAAATGGGCATTTGGAAAGTATATAATAGTTAACATAAATGAATGCAGAGATGTCCATGATGCGCAAAACGCATTACAATTCTATTCAAGACGGTAACATGGAGGAGGAGATAGAGAGAAACAGAACAAAGAAACCCTGATTAGATTGATGATAGACACGAGTGTCCAATAATGGTAGGGTTTGAACTTTTGAAATCTAGCTTCTTTAAGACCATGTTTTTAATTAGTTTATACTGCAAATTCATATTGGATAAAACTTGTTAGAAAAAATAATAATAAATAAATTGCCTGTTGAGGGAGCCCCACACTGATCATGTGTCGTTTAAAATGAACACGTATTGACTATTGGTTAATTTGACAAAGGTATCTGCTATATGGCTATAAGTCCACCTTAGTTACACACTGACTTGCATAACAGAAGCTTTTCCGACCCAGGATGCCAATTGACAAAAAATGTCGAAGATGCTTTTGTTAATTAATAACAAAGGCACGAAGGTAAGTTTCTAAATAACAAACTGTTCATAAAAAATTAACCCCCCCCCCCCAACAAATGCTTTTAATTTAAAACATAAACACTGGAACTGAAGTTGAAATACGCAAGCATGTAGTACTAGTCCACTTTTCCTTGTGGGTTGTAGAATCGATATCAACATATAGACAGATTATAATACTATACATGATAATCCTCGATAGGATTAGAGGCTTTCAGTTTCCTTTTACTTGTCTACACCTTAAGTTCGCCGAATCCTCTGTGCTTGTTTTATCATAGCGTATCATAACACGAGTAATTAATATAACATTGATAAAAGTAATTAATATAGCTAATTAATAATACATTAACTACGACATTTGACAACCAGAGTTGGCAGTAAGTATAGACAGTAATATACCAAGAGTTGACAGTGACAGTAGGGGGTTTACTTTTCAAATCAATTAAACCTGTTAATTTTGCCCCATTATTATTTACATGACTAAGATATATAGGTGTATTATGAACCAAGCTTCTTGTCTCGTTAATTCAAATATGTAGATAGCCGTGAAGAACCAGGCGCAGATAACTGTTGTAGAGCCTCTATGACGTTTACCACGACACGCAGTATGTTCATTTGTGCCGGGAACTTTTATATATTCAGTAATTAAATCCGCCTACAATATACATGTATGGATCGCTTATTTGTACTCAGCTCTATAATAAGGATTTCTGACAACGATCCTAAATAAAAGACATGATTTTGTCCTTTAATTTGATTGCAATGTATCGAGTGGGATTAAAGGGATTAAAGTAAGTCACTAGAGTGAAAACTTGGCTTATAATTTATGTTATCTTGTTACACTTTTACTAAGTAGAAAGTATAACGTTTTGATACAGCCATATCTGCTTCAACATATCAGCTTTGGTTGAGTTGTTAAGTGCGTTTGCTCGTTCTATATGAACTATATTTATTGCAAGGAATCAATCAAGCTACTGCTACATATAAACATCTTCACAAAGTAATAAATAAATGGTCTACAACTGTGAGTGTATTTCTCTTTGAAACATTGAGAAAATTTCTATCAAAAATTAACAGTGTTATATTTATTTCATAGACCCATATAGGTCGGATTTTACAATAAAAAAAGTGTCTTCAAAAGTCATTATTGTACTTACAAATCCATGTTTGTCGGAGATGTTATTGGTGAGTTTGAGTTTGTGGAAGGAAACAACTTTTTGCATCCATTGTTCACCGGAACTTGGGGAGTCTGGATGTATGTACATGCGCTTTGGCATTTCCGGGTCAGCCTTTCCTGCTACCATCCATCGACTGTTGTGAAACTTGTAACGACAATCGTCAACCGCCACAATGTCCATAAGTAAAATATACTTGGCTTTTTTGTCTAAACCAGAAACCCGAATTTTGAATGGAGGAAACATCCGCCTGGAAAATAATAAAAATGAAAACATTAGCATTGTAAAAAACATTTAAATGAATCTCAGTTGTCCTTTTTCCCAAGTAATGCTAACTGGTTAATAATAACTTTCGATGAAATAAAAAAAAAAAACCCAACAAAAACTGACATCATACAAAATTAAATAATTGAACCTATTTCTGCACAGCTTGCTGCAAATCTGATCTAGGAACACGGACATTCGTAGTTCAAAGACATTGATAGTAATAAATAAACTATATATGGCTTCACGCGAACAGTTTTAAATATATTGTGGATGTTTTGAAAAGAAGCAATGATCAAACGTAGAGATATAATTTCTCACAAAGCATATTTAATGAACAAAAAATATTGAGCTTTATATCGCTCCATTTCAACTACACCGTTATGTTTTTTTTGTGGATTTATCATCGAACAAAACCTTATCATTTTGTGCTATTTTTTGTACCAAGCAAAACGCTATCTTTACTATTCAAAAGAAATTTCAACGCAACAAAATTAATTCAACTTTAGATGTTTTAGAAATAAATAAAATATATTATTTTGTAAAATGATAACATTCAATGTATCTTTGTGCAAATAATGACATTTGGCGACCTTCATATAAGTATGGTGTTGTACTGCTATCTTTATTATTCAAAACAAATTTCAACGCACGGAATTAATACAACTTTAGATGTATTATAAAGAAATAAAATAGATTATTTTTTGTAATGATAACATTCAATGCATCTGTGTGCAAATGGCGACAATTGGTGATCTTTATATATATAATTATGGCGTTGTACTGTTTACTTTTGTCGCCACGCGCAATTCTCGGGTGGAAGGTTTAGTAGATACACCGGACGGTATTGGTAATGCCCTGCTTTTATCTTGATCTTTCGACCAAGGTCATGAATTTGTAATGTGTTTAGGTATAGGTTCTAGAACGGTAGACAAAAGTTCTATGTTTAAACGCCAACAGCTGACAGTAAACGGTCAGTATCAGACCAGCTTGCCGTGTCAATACAAGCCCGGTCGACCTATAACACACAAAAATACATATCCCGGTGTCTCGAGACTTGCTTAGTTATATATCTATCGGACTTACACCCCCACCCCTCTCCCTCATAAAGGCCTAACCGCCATATAGCCACCATCTATAACCAGTCAACATATAAGTGTCATTTTGTTTACTTAGCGATCAACATAAAGCTTATAATTTACCTGTAAAACACTCCAAAGTTTCGACGTATATGTTACGGTACTCAAAATACATATATCTCGACCTAAACGCAACCTTTTACAACCTAATGGTGGAAGGGTGGCGTGTCTTAGTGTGAGCCTATTATGTCGGGGTTCAATGTTTATTCATTCAAAACTATTATACCTTTTTTATTTTACAAATTAATTACTTAATAATTTAAAAAATCAGAAGAACTGTCTGTATTTAGTGCTTAAAAGAAGTTTGAGTCGAGCAGTATTTTAGTTACTTTGGAAGTTTGGAACAGAACAGTTTGTAAATTAAAATAAATACAAGACTGGTTCACTGGGAGACCGTGACAGCCGACAATTTCTGCTTGTCATTCGATGCTTGATAGGTTTTCCAAATTAGCATGTTCTAATGAACAGAGTTTAAACTGAAACCACAAATAAATAACGACATATAAACTTCATTATGAGGGGGCAAATTTATTTATTTGACTTCCACGTGATGTAACATGGATTTATCTTAAAATAAAACCCCTAAACTTTAGTCTGCATCGCTACACAACATTTTTGGAAATTTAGATTAAAAACTTATTCGGAAAACCCCCAAAATAGCGGTGTGACATCTATGTTCAGTCCAGAACTACATGTACTTATTAATGGCTCTGAAGAAAAATTTCACAGTGAACATATCTTAAGCTCTATTTAAAAATAATGACCAAAATATATTGCCCGACTGTTAATCTAGCAAAAAAGCTAGAATGTGAGAAGAATAAGGCAATGGAAAACAAAACAAGTAGATAAAAAAATCAGAATAAATATCGTGTGGTTCGGCTGTGCCACATCAAAGGGTCTGGGGTATAGTGTCAATATCACAGCACACGTTTCATTGACTTAATTGTTTTCAAGTTAATTTACACCTGAAGCGTTGATACCATGCGAGGTGTTTTTTTACAATTCTTATTGCAGCAATATGAGATGTGCACACGCACTCATCATACAATTTTAACTTTTACTCTATAGAGAATGAAACGATTATGGTGACGTGCGAATAAAGATAAAAGTTCAAAAGCTTTCGTGCATTATGCACTATAAAAAGTACAACGGTTGCTACAAAATATTTTTTCCATGAATTCTGTGTTACTTTGTTTATTCATAATCAATACAATGAGAATTAACCCAAAACTAGTAAATGAGGTTATATAACGTATGGGCTGGTGGACCTTTCCTCGTCGTTCTATATATACTACCCCATTCAACTTTTCCGCCAAATTTGTCAGCATTGCCGAAGAAAGGCAGGGGAAACGCATCCAACACTTATACCTTAAACATGAGCGACCTTGTCACGTGGAATTCATTTCGTCAGGAGTGCAAAACTTGTGCGACACAGCACAGAGCGCATGCGTTATATCTCACACAGGCGCGACGGATAACAATTACATTGAAACAAATTGATTATGAATTTCTGATAAGAACTTTTCCTCAATAATTATATTACGCCATACGGTATGTCGAAAGAGTAAAAATCCACAATTGCGATTTATTCTAGTTCTCGGTTATATTTAAGTCTATAGTCTATATTTCGTTTGATATCAAAGTTTCGTTTTCCTGAAGGCCGGTCAAATCCAAAAACCATCACGTTCTACACAATATCAGTGCCAAGTTCGTATGGTAAAATAAAGAGATAAAAGCCATCGACATAATCTACCAACAGAAAATCCATAATAGCCCAATATTTAACACTACATGTTTGATTTTTTATATAAGTGAAATACTCTTGAGTACGACGGTTTTCAAATAAGTGAAATATTGCTGATTCATCTCCAAAGCAGTTGAATATACATGACAGTAACTTGAGAATATGCATATAAACGCCAATCACGCCAGCTTCATATCTAGATTTGTTTTACTTTATGGCTAATATATAGTTTAAAAATCGTTCAAGTCCTATGTAGTTTACAAGTTTGACAGCAATTTGTGAACACATCAGAAAACAAAACAAAAAATGAACAACAGCATAGAAACGACAAAATGTCAAGACGTATGGGAATATGTCAACAACATGAACTTTCTTGTGAATAAAACTGCCGTTTTTATTTGATGTTTATGGTTACGTTTGATACAATACCTTACACCATTTAACAAATGTATTTAACACTTAAAAAGTCGCTGCAAATCATGTAGGGTGAATGTCGGTTTTCATCTATTTTATGACGCTCATATTACTGTGTAACACATACGCCTTATAGTTACACAGGTTTTCTTATAACCTGGCTCTTTATATAACCCTCTCGTTGTGTCACTGGGGTTTGCACCATAAACACCATAATGGTGGTATTTCTGTTGTAAAGCTGTAGGCAGTTAATGAACAGCATTCTGTATTGCAACAAATTTTGGGTCCATTGATATATAACACAACTGAAAATTTGAATGGCGGGAAACCCACTATACGTATCATGTGTGTCTTGGTTTTTTGGTGTATGTCTTTAAGGCATATGCTTTACCAGCTTGGCATTTGTTCTGCGCAGAGCTTAGAGCGCGGTTTCTCGTCTCTGCGCTTTCCGGTAGAAGGTTACATCTCTGGACAAGTTTCCGACTGATTTCCTCTGACTATATAACTACCACTGGTTAATTGTAAGTGACAGAAGAACACAGTGTCAATCCAATGGTTGAATGAACACTCCTAGACAACCAGCCCTCCCATAAAGAGAAACCCCAGTAGAAATTAACCATGACACGATTCCAGACAGCTAGGAAATAATACAAAACTTAAGTTACCTATCCCAGAACAGACTACCATCGGGTGAGTCCGACTAACACCCGGAAAAGAAGGAGACGTTGTAGGGAAAACCTATCTGTGCCCCAATTCAAATATCTAAGCCAGTTAGAGCTCATAGAATATAGAAATACACCTATACAAGTCTTTTAATGCCCTGCACTGTTTTCTTCGTGTTGTTGAAGTGTTGAAAGAAAAATCATTTGAGGTTTTAAGGTTTTAAATGTGCTCTACCGTAATTAGTGTTTTTATATTTATTTTAATGTCCATATAGATCAGGTTCCAGTTTTTTCGGATCAAAGAAAAAGTGGAAATTCTCTTTTCCTTGTGCACAGTTTTAATTCCCATAAGTAGACTTAGCCCCGTTTTAAAACATAAATTCCAATCATCCTGTTCCAGTCGTGTTTGTCGTTCACAAGAACAGGGTATCGGCCAGCAAGCTATTTTTTTTTACAAGAGTCATTCCTATGCTACAATCAAAAGGTGACAGCTAATGCAGAAGTCCTTTGTTTGAGCAGTATATCTAGACTGAAATAAAAACAATTTCTCAAAGACCCGTGACCACAGCAAAAGTTAGATAGGATTCTGTTCAAGAATATACCCTTCTAACGAAGTGAAAGTTGGTCATTTTACAACAGGTCATGTGTTAAAGGGGCACAGGGCTATGATAAAATTGCCACGAGGAGGAGGTTTGCCTCGGGCATGATCTCATTGAAAGAAAATTGTATTTTTATCCAAGCCTCTTAAAATTGGTCTGAACAGGCTGTTACAAGCAGATGACAATATGGTGAAGAGGGGAGGAACAATTCACGTGCTCTCCTCGAGCACGTTTAACAGCAAGGTAGTTCTATAGGTTTCGGAGGAAGCATACGCCAGTCTATTGTAGTGCCTTTCATAGTCAACAATAGGCCATGATCCATCTACCGGTCTATTTACCCCCTTTCTCTAACTAATCTACGAGCCCCGCGAGCTGGAAGCCTTAAGGGGTCCCAGTCTGCCCCCGGGATGACTACAATATACATAGTCCCCTTTCTCCCTTCATTTAACAAGGATAATATATCAATAGGTTTGAGCTTGTAATGAGACAGCATGGAAAACACAAGGAGTCTCCAGATCGAGGTCTTAACAACTTCCTTTGTGTCGGTCGTGCTCATCCAATCACAATACAGTCTCGCCACTTCTCGCGAGAGCATCATCACGTATCATGCGTAGACGAGCCATGAGAACCCTAATTACAATAACAGCGGGGTTCGAGTCGTTTCAAAGCAAGGGACTAGACTTTTTAAGATTGCTAACTCACCTGTATAAGGTAGCCTGGCTGATCAATAGCATTACCACTGAGATGAACTCAGGTGACAATCGGAGATTAAACGCTGCACATACCTTCTGAAATTATTACGCTGTATATAGCAGCATAAAAACCCCCAATGGTTTGTCCAGTTGTTGTATAGCACCAAAGAAACAAACGAAATGAAGTTTCAGATGTTTTAAGTAAAATAAAATTAACACTATAAAAAGAACTTAATACAATACACAAATAAAGATACACATATACCTATGTTGGCTCTGGTGGCCGAAGGTCCTGGGTTCGATTCCGATGGGGCAACCACACTTGTCTGTATACAGTTATTAAAAATTGAAAGAAAAGACCAAACTTCTATCACCACAAAGCAACAACCCTACTTCACTGTATTACCTGTATAACAGTAATGAGCCTGGGTGCGTGTGGTAATCGTTAACAAACAAAGACCGAAGGAGATGTATCGATGGTAGGTGACTTAGATAAGTTTATACACGATCACTTTTATTCTGAATGTCTGTGTTTCTGGTATTTTATTTTTTATAAATGTATTCTCTGTCCGCACCAGGGTGTATACAATTCATGTAGTTAATCCTCAATATTTCTATGTAACATTCATAGTGCACAGTTCTCTATCAGGCGTTTTATAGATTAATTGTAGAGAAAGGCCATTTTGTTGGCTTTCGGCTGGATTCGAACTGCAGTCTCTGGCTACCAGGATTAGCGCTCAAGACGGGTGGGCTAGAGATACTAACGGCGGAACGTTTCAGCTGCGAAACTTGTTTATATCCAACATTTTACAAGTATATAATACTCTTATTAAAACATGAGAATGTTGCGACATTATTTACATTTGAATAATAATTAAATATTTTTTAAATGGCTAGTTTAAATGTCGGAGACGTGTAACGTCCCACAATATGTCCGTTTGCTTCATCAATGAAGTTATCCAATTTTGCATATGCAGAAATGGTTCGGTTGGTTAAGTGGTATAACTGGACCCTGTATCTGTCAGGCAAAAGTAGAGGCGTCTCGCGTGTTTTTAATACAATATAGTATTACCTTTATAGATAAATAAATAACGCTTATAAATATTACTACTATAGTAATCCACAATGGCTGTTTGTATAAAATAATTGGCTGACAATTACACAATAGTTTTCAACATTTGTTTTTTTTTTAGAAAAAAATTAAATCGTAAATGTATAGCTTTTCCTCTGAACGAAAACTGGGGGCTAAATGGTATATTTTGTGTGTTTACAGCACCAATGCTGTAATTACGTAGCCGTGTCCGTTTTATGATTATCTGAAAATATCTATGTACCACTATGTATGATTTAAAGTTAAAAATTATTTCCTGATTTCTGGTTGAAGCCAGTTAAACAATGACCTGGCCAGTGTATCATCCTTGTCTATTTATTTAAACTGTATACGGCTTATGCATATTGTGCTTTAGCGTTGTAAAACTCATTGTAAACAGCTCAAAGATTCAATTCAACCTAAGACGCCCTGGGGCTGTCAAATAGCGCTAAACGACTCTTCTAGTTGATAAACAACAAAGGCGGAAGCAGCTGGGACTAATTTAACTCAAAAACATTTCTATTGTTAGCTTTACATATGACAGTTTTGTTGAAATCAATTACAGCAGCTACACACAAAGTGCTATATAGGTTTCTTTTAATATTAATATATGTACATCAGTTTATCGGGTGATACTCACAGGTAGAGTGTCGGTATATAACCTTATCTCTAATAGTGATGATGTCATTGCAGTTACAATGAGGCCTATTGTACGCATCACAATCCCATCGTTATATATAGTTGGGATACAACAAGCCTTTGCGCTTTATGCCCGCCAGATATTGTACTTGCCATTGCTATAATCTTCTCTGTATGTTTTAATTTGGAGAATAGGATATCAATAAATAAATAAATAAAATTGAAGCAACAGACTGGTGCGTTTCAAACTGCAGCTAAATCGTTTTGGTGATTAGTGCCAAGTGTATTTTTATTTGAGGGTTTGAATTGAAACTGGCACTTCGCCTAATTAAAAAAGATTAATACAATTTTAGTTTCTTGCTCACGTCCCTTTTTCAAACGATGTAAATTTTTTGATATATGTTTTATTTCTAGTTATAATCATTTCTTGTCTGTATGACCATACATTGCGTGCATCGATACAGCCATTTCTGACTCGGTTAAAAACGCCTCGGGAACAACCCATTTAGCATTACTCTAGAGCTTCAAAGAACAGTCCTTATTAAAAATGTTTTAAATGAGAAAAACACGCTATTTTTTCTATATTCAAGTATAAAATTAAAGATACAAAGCGTCTTCATAGGGTTTTATGAATTTATTTTCACAGTTTCTTGATTCTGTTTGTCTGAACGACAACACGCTTGTGCTTCTATATTCACGGACATGTCTTCGGCAGTGTAACAGTCAAAATTCGACCAATCACAAACAGAAGGAAAGGCTTAATCGAAGATGACAGTCTTTCTATATATGGCGAAATGGAACCATCGTACGATAGATCAATGTTTTGATATTTTAAATGTAAAGTTAAGTAAAATATACGTCTATTTGACAACGTTCATATTTTGTATTACAGCTTAGAAAGACCACAGCATGAAATTTGCAAATTTCAATGAATGTGGAGAGAACACTGAGTCCTGGTATGTATTCTTTCTACCGTCGGGAAGTCAAAGAGATTTTGTGGTGAATGCTTTAGGTCCAATATAAGATGAAATGGTTGTCTTTGTAATATACGTCCCGGCGATTTGTTGTTTTGTGCTTAGAGGACGACGATGCAGTGACATACAGGGCTAGACAAGGAATGACAGTCGGTGGCAGAAGTTGGCACTGCACAGTCAATCGCATTCCCCCCCGACAGAGCGCCCAGTCCAGGTAAGTGGTTTTCTGGGTCTATTGCGTGATTAGTCTTTTTGTCAAACAAGTAGGGTGACTGGCGATGCAGTGGTCAGCGAACTGGTCAAGTCAAGTGGTTTAACAAATTTTCAAGAGGATTTAGGCGTGGGAAATATCCACTTGTTAAACCACACATTAACACGTTTCTTTGAAAACGAATGCACTTGCTAGGGGTAAATTAACACTCAAACCAACGATCCTATACTTTATAATAACGCCTTCTAAAACCAACACCCACTAGTCAAGTGCTCTTCAAAACATTGTTCACTGTTACGTCTAATTTGATAAAACGCTATTTTGTTAATTTCAAGAGCTATTAAACCCAACTTGACAAAACATAGAACAACACGATCAAATTGAAATTTCCCTTTAAAGCCTTTGTTAAAATTACGACTAAAGGGAATAGCTATGCCTGAAGCAAATGTAATTTCAATATATAGACACAATCATTTCTCCCATATACCCGCCCCATTATTACTAACACAACAGAGTACAGAACTTTAATATGAACTATCTTATGGTTTAATAAAAGATGGAGAGAAATAGAAACCCAACCTAAATCAGGCATCTATATGCTTTTCTTTTAGCGAGTGAGTTAAAATTTGACTTATCGCCTATTTCAAAAGGTAAATAGATGATGAGCCGACAGAAAAGATACACATATTACAACAAGAATGGTTGGTTTCTATTGCTAGAATATAACCCTTGTATATGATATACAGGTAAGCTATTGATACGATATGGAGTCCAAAACAATATTTTACCAAAACAGTTTAAACGTGGTGTTATTTAGTTAGTCGGGAATGTAATGATGAATATACGTTGAAGTTAAGTGTTTTAATTATTAACTCCTCAAATAGAAACCCATTGATAAATATTTGGCCTAATTTTAGGAATGTATGCAGACTATAATCTGTTAGATTTCGTGAAATAGACATGGGGCTAATGAAATGTTTTACTTTGAATTACACATTTCTTTATATTATATAGTCTACTAATGCTTAAATAAAAAAACGAGGCATTTAACATTTTGTATTTTCTACTCCATGTCATGAAAATGATTTGCAATATAAGATACATTCCATAAAATTACTACCTTCTTTTCTTGGTGTATCGAAGTTGTTCATGTCATGAAACTGATTTGCAATATAAGATACATTCCATAAAATTACTACTTTCTTTTCTTGGCGTATCGAAGTTGTTAAGTCCGATGCTCTTCTTTTTGATCAACTTATTTACATTATTTTACACAAATTCTTTACATGAGGTATTTATTTGTGTATATATATCTTTATGCAAATTTAATATAATTTTTCGTGCTTTTTAATATTTATATGTTGGATTTATAGCATGGATTTGCAGTCCGGGTGTTAAATCAACAAAATGCTCAAACCAATAAAAATGATTTACCTACACCAATAAAAGTTCATCAGATGATGCGCACACATCGCCCTGATAAACGATAAACAGAACTTAATGCTTTGTGACATTATAAACAAATCAAATATAAAAAAAATGCTAAATTAAAAAGGAAGCAGTATGCAAATTGTTTAAAGTTTTGTTTATTTAATCAAATCAAATATAAAAAATGCTAAATTAAAAAGAAAGACATATGTAAAATGTTTTTAGTTTTAGTTTTTATTTGATCATACTTTATATGTAGCCTATGTATCATATTTTATGATATATACACATAATATAAAATCTATCTTATTATAAGTAGAATTATGTTATCATTAAATATCATGATCTCTTTAAATAAAAAAAAGGAATTGTTATATTTCAATTAAATTCTGCACGTATTATACTTTTGTTTTATGAAAGAAATTACTACCAATATTTGACAATTTCAAATTAAGACATGATGGG
>JAVFBX010196087.1:0-10254 GCA_034783855.1 Mopalia kennerleyi
TTTTCTCGCCTCTTACGATCGACCGAGGAAGCCGAGGGAGTATTCTGCAGGACTGGCCAACCCGCTCCCCCACGAGGGGCTTCTCTGTGGTAATAAGTAGAAAGGTCTAAAAGATAAGATAACATAAGAAATGTTTGTTAATAAAAAAATACCTTGTTTTTTGACAAGTTCTGGATGGGGATTGTTGGTGCTTTTGTCTTGTGCTTGACACGCTTCACTGGTTGACGCGGTTCAGTTATACTCTCTGGCGTATGTTGTAATAACCTCGGTCCTGTATGTGCTAAATTCTGAGGTGGAATGCACGGTCCTCCAATGTTTTGTGGTACGTGTGAGTACCTCTGCGGAGCATTTTGATATCTTTGTTGTACAGTTTGACATCTCTGTGGAATAGTCTGGTATATTTGCGGTACAGTTTGAAACCGTATTGGTAAAATCTTGTATCTTTGCGGTACAGTTTGAAATCTCTGTGGTACATTGTGAAATCGCTGTGGAGAATGTAGGTGTATCTGTGGTATAGTGTAATATCTTGGTGGTATATTTTGGTATCTCTGCGGTACTGTATGAAATCGCTGTGGGACATTTTGATATACAGGCAGTACAGTTTGATATCTCTGTGGTACAGTCTGATTTCTCTGCAGTGTATTTTGATATCTCGGAGGTATATTTGGGTGTATCTGCGGTATGTTGTTCATTGGCCCATTTCCAGGAATTATCAAATAGTTAGATGGAACGCATGAGCCCTGGACAGTTTCACCGGTACCCTGTTCTACTTCCACAGGATTGCTCTGAGATGGCCTATGCAATACACTGTAGTTGTGTTCTTCAGGAGGCCTGCTTTGAGGTACGTCTCCTTGTTTGCTTGATTGGGAATTAACGCCGCCCTGATGAGGTACTTCTGAGTTGTCTTCTACACTTGCGTCAGTGTCATCGTTTGACGATATTGAGTCGGAACCTTCGTAGTCCGGATCTTCGGTGGAGCTATTTTGAGAAAGACCTCTATCACAGACCCCTTCCTCTCTCTTAACTTGTTTTCTTGTTGCAGCTGCTTTCATTGCAGAGTTCATTTTGGGGCGTGATCCATCGTCGCTTCTTGTGGTGACAACACTGTTTTCTAAAAATTGGTCGGTATTTGTCACCGCTGCTTTTACTCCTATAGTTTCAATTTCGCTTTGAGCGTTAGCAATGTTTCTTGATGTACAGCTTATTTGTTCGGAAACACGCCCAGCAGGAATCAATCTTATGTTTGAAATTGATTGAGGAGTGTTTTGGGCTAACTGATTACTATTGTTTTCAAATGGATGTAGGCCTACTATATCATTAATAAAACTAACCGAATGTCTATTAACAAAAACGAAAGTGCCAGGTGTGGCGCATGATTGCACATGTTGTAGTGGATTTTGTGGTTCTTTTTCGTTTATTTCGGGCCAATATGTTCTTTCCTGTTTCACAGTTCTGACAGTAGGCGCCGCAGCTTCAGTAGGCGCCGCACTCAAACTTGAAGCCGCACTTAAGGGTTCAAGTTTGACAACTGGTTGCCAGGCGTCTGTTCTGTTGATTACATTGTCAGATTTGCCAGGCGTTGAAACTTCGGGCCCTTGAACATGTGTGGTAAATGTTAAATCTGAAAATGGGGCATGAATGCGCCTTGATGAGATTTTGTTACCTGCCAAAAAAGGTTTTGTGTCAGAAAGACCGTCATCATATTCCTGGCACATAACATCCCGGTCGGATTCTGTTGTCAAATCTTCATTTCTATCCAAATCCTGCAACTGAGAAAAGAATATAACAATTTATACAAGTAAACACATGTTGATCTATCCTAAACCAATGCTCAATATCTTGTTGGCTATATATTTATCACGTGTTTTTTTCTGTATCATGTAGGCCACCATGGCCATTATCGTCTCTCGAGATGGCTGTATGTTACCCATAACAACCCGAGATTAAGATCTATTTGCAAATATGTGTCTGGGAGTTTACTAACGACATGAGATGATCCATCGTTTTTCATTAAAGTGTGATTAATTTTTAGTAACTTCCATCTGGGATCAGTACGTAGAGGGATTAGAAACGCAGCTACCCTTCACACCAGCAAACTTTGAATGTGTTACTCGGCTGGCTTGTTCCAATCGACCCGTTGGGTGTGTTGGACAAACATATGAAGTCTACTCAGTAGGCCAAGCTAGTCCTAACTGGCACTCCCTACACTGCACATGCATGCCTACTTTGCGGGCTTCATATGTTTGACCAACTCGTCCAATGGGTCGATTGTTTGTAACAAGCTAGCCGAGTAACTCATTCACGGTTCGCTGATTCGAAGGGTAGCTGCGTTTCTAATCCCGCTACATACTGATCCCAGCTTCAAGATATGCGCATATAAGAGAAATAACAAGAGGTGTATATCGACCCCGTAACACACTGCTTTAAGATAACACTGAAAGCAGAAATAAACTCCAAACTCAACTTAGGGATGATTGATTGATTGGTGTTTTACGCCGTACTTAAAGGTATTTCACTTATATGACGGCGGTGAATTCCTACAATAATTAACGCTAGCAGAACCGAGATGTGAAGCGTTGCCAAAATGCTGGAAAGATAAAAAGACAAAATTACTACTCTACAAACAAACTACCCTTAGCCAGATGGCCTCAACTTAGGGAATATCTTAATATAAGGCTAACTTTCCTTTGAATACATGCCCACTAGGTTTAATAAAATACTTTATCGATAATTGACTTGAATGTACATGTAGTACTAAGGCACTAAGGTAAAGCTTACAATAGTATGTATTATCTACATATGGTAAAACATATACCAAGTTAAAATAGTAAGCTTCATTGGCATACATGTGTTTTAATTTAGTGCAGTTGGTCGAACGATAAACATGTTTTTGGCTTCACGGATAGATGTTTGGTTGTTCACGGCACCGACACAGTACGGGTGTTTGGGTTGAATTCCCCAAATCTGGTCCAGTTCTATTTGCCAGCGTTTTCGACCATTCTGAATATTGCTAGTAAGCGGAATATCATTAGAGGCTTCACTACAAATCGAGCTACAATAATGGACATTTCCTATCAGAATATTAAAACGTTTGATAGATTTGATTTGATTTGGTTTGTTTGGGTGAAGTTTAACGTCCAACTCATGGGATATAAGGTGCGATATGTGTGTAGTAGCGCGCTTATGAGGTTCCATTGTAAGGGATGTTTGGATTGGTCGAGTGAAATCTACAACACAGTAGACCAATCAAAATACAGATAATATGGAGAATCCCCTTAATTAATTTATGTAAATTTCACCTTGAGAAAACGCCTCTCATTCGGGCCCTCAACTTCAATAAAAACTCGAGTTAAGCGGAAAATTTTCAAGATTTCACTTTACACAAACATATATTCAATATTTTCGTTTTCACTTAAGAATATTCAGTATTTTATCGAAATTTAATTTCAATGAGAACTATGTTTTTAATTATGTGGAAGGATGTCATGCCATAATTTTAATCAATTTGGGTGGATTAAAATTTAATTAAAAAAGGATAACTTTTTAAGGATAAAAAATAATCCCTGTATTTCAGTAAAATACACTAAATAATGCGATATAACTTACCTGTAATTCTCTATGACCCCCAGACGATGTTTTTGGTAACTCTGACACATCGATCCAGGGTTCTATTTTTATCTCCTTAACAAGTCGTTCTTCACATCTCTCTGGACTAGCACACGCGTAATATGAATAAAGTAGGTTTGTGTCCGGCTCTTCCGGAAGTAGAAGAGCAGCAGTGTCAGACTCTTCCGAAACTGGAAGAGCAGTAGTGTCAGTTATAGTAGACTGATACTCTATGTTCTCAGTCGATCCTTCCGATATCCGAAGAGGGTAACTCCCGCAACTGGCAAACCTGCAACTTGTAGAGGATTTAACAGGATCTGTTTTTATTTTGCACTTCATGAGTTTCTGATCATCGAAGCTACTACGTGTCACAGCGTTCGCTTTCGGAACGCTTTCGTTTTCAACATTTTCAAAGCTTATTCGTTGCATAGTCCTACAGCCGTCGATCGAGTGATGTGTGTTGTCAGCAGTTGCTACCTGCGCGTTTAGGTCGTCTAAATGTTCACTCTGTTTGCTCTTTGTATAGCGAGCTCCGCCACGACTTTGGTCGTTAATGTTGACGTGTAGTCCTTCACAGATGAGATCTGCTATGGAGTTGTCGTCGCTTTTAACAAGCTTGTCTTGGTTAACGTTTAAACCAGACGTGGAATCTCCAAAGCTGGAATCTGCGACGTCATACGAGCTCACAATATACTCGTTAAACCAATCCATTCTCTTAAATGGTTGGATCAATACAAAGGGACATAATCATGTTTGTGTTTCCTGTTAAACAGATCACAGATTAACGTGTAAATAGTGCGTGGTTAAATAGTTCTCATTAAATAGGATGTTAGGAAGATTAGGATATATTATCTATCTCATAATAAAGACACCGGGGCATTCGATGAATCTCGAAGGTTTTTCATTTGAGAATGTCCTCTTTCTTACCTGAACGGTATAAGTAGGCCTACATGAGACGGGTACGTTTCACACCATTTTGGATGAATCTACAAATTTCCCGGGATGTCATTGTATTGGTCCAATTAGGGCTGTATTATCAGCTTCTATATCTGCTAGAAATAATGGGTCAATTTAGGGCCGTATTTCCAAATACGTCCCTGAATATTAAACATGTGCTTGTCGATCACCCATCGTTAAACACACAACACTGGGAAATGCCTATAATGCAGGCCTATGTCTCCTATTTCCCAAAATAGCTCTGCTCAGTGTGAACTTTGACAGGGTTGAACGTTGAAGAGCGAGGCTAAATTAAACCGTACACATGTAGCTTCTACAAACGAGTGCTCACTTAAACACCAGACATAGGGCCTACCATGATGTCAGTAAATGATATAATGATGTGAACATCAACTCAAATTGTCACATAGGTTCGTGTAGTTAACACAAGCCAATGACCACTGACAGCAAATCCAGACTGGCCAGTGATCAATAGGCCTTATTTCAGTATAGCGCAATCCAATGATCACTTATAGTAAATCCAAGAACCAGTCACGGTGATCACGTTACCCTAACACAAGGTAGTGATCTCTTAGACATCGGGCAGGCCAGTACAATAGCTAAATGTCCGCTTACAAACACATCTGTCCACACAGCCCACGTCCGTTGATTGCATATAGCGGCTGGTACGGCTGACTAGAGTCACCACGCTTGCTTAAGCCTAGGCATGAGGAACGGAACACCCGTTGTATATACAGCCGGCTCTGCTCATGCATGATTCATATATCGGGCTGGGTAATTGTGTAAAGGCCGAAACAGCGAATATTCCCATTCTGTATTGTGTCGATCGCTCTTCCGACTTATTTACACACGTGTGGTATATAACGCACATTACTGCGCCAAGGCCAAGGCCAATCCAGCTTCATTCAGCACACTGCTATAGTATCCACTGTGACAAAGACATCAATTTTTCCCGCGCCCCCCTTTGTTTTTTGTGATAAAGGCTAGCTATAAATACCATAGCCGCTATACAGTCGCGCTTCGGGGGACATCCTATCTGTAAATAAAAGTGAATCTTAACAACTCGCAAGGCGAATTTTCACTTTTTTCTCGCAGATGTGAATTTTTAGGGTAACCTAGCTTGTGATCTGTCAGTAAGAATCTACAGCCAATCTCGCTTAATCCTAATCCGATGTCATGTTTAAAAACTAACACCGTCGGCTAAGCTATCAAGGTACACTACTGGCTGTATTATCATATACTCTTGGCAAAACAGCACTTGACGTCAAAGATAACACGTTGACTGACTGCCTGTAAATGACAATGTTAAGTTACGCGAGAAAGTATGAGAAAAACCAAAGCGTTATTTACAGAGGGTTAAAGAACAACATTCACTCAGTCGACTTGAAGCTGTTCTACCCGAGGCCCTTTACAGAAACACACACCATCAGCCTAGAATAATGCGTGATAAATCAGTATAGCGAGTGTTTAGATAATTACACACACAATATGCAGCACAACAATTGCGAGGCGTAAAGAACAAAAAAGTCAAGAAAGACAAAAAAAAAGTATATATTAACATTAACAGTATTAACAATATTTAGGAGACCGCTTATGAGACGCTACTATGTTATGGCTTTTTACCTCTAACTGAGAAGTAGATATAGATATAGATATTTTGATTAAATGGAGAGACAAAAAATTGCTTGCCTCCGCCGGGATTCGAGCCCGGGACCTTTGGGTTACAGATCCAACAATAAAAGAAAAAATGTCCTGCCACCACCGGGATTCGAGCCCGGGACCTCTGGGTCACAGGCCCAACAGTAAAAGAAAAAATGTCTTGCCTCCGCCGGGATTCGAGCCCGGGACCTTTGGGTTACAGATCCAACAGTAAAAGAAAAAATGTCTTGCCTCCACCGGGATTTGAGCCCGGGACCTTTGGGATACAGAACCAAAATACATATATATTTCTAAAAAGCTATCACACTGACACAGTTTTGCAGATTAATCAAAATCGAGGAATCAGTTAATGTTCTAGACAAATTCCTAGAGACAAAATCTTTAATAGACATTAATCTCGAGTTGTGTTATCGGTAACCCCTTAACAGACCTCTCGCGAGAAGGTAATAACCGTCAACATGGTGTATACAAAATTGTTATATATGTAGCCAAAATGATATTCAGTATGGGTGTGGAATAATTTCAGAGATATATAGATATACCAATGAATATATCAGTTACAGAGAATACGTGATACAACCTGTCCGATACAGAGGGAAGTTTTGCTTTAAGCGCCCTTAATTATGGGTCCTTTAGATTTGTTCTTTATATGTATATTTTCTTTATTTAACTTTATACCATAAATTCTCTTAAACATGAATGTTTGAATTTTTCTTCTGAGTTTGAGTTTTCAACTGTTTATGTATGTGGTTAGACGCCTTTGTTTGTATCTTTGCGTTTTTCACTTGCTCATATAGCCTACCTGATGGTCGACAATGAGGCGTAGGCCTACTCGATCGGGTGACATCGTACTATAAGTATCTACCCTATCATAACATCATAGGTGTTATCATTACTTACCCTATCATAACGTCATCGGTACTACAATTACTGACTGCATTACAACGTCATCTGTACTAAAGTGGATCTGGGATTATACTGTATAGGGATATCAAGTTCGGCCCAATCCACATATATATTTATATATTTCTAAAAGCTATATATATATGTCTTTTATATTTTATTCTTTATTGTTATTTGTTATTCTGTTATATCCCTCGACTTCCATGAAAATAGGTTTGTCCTATGAAATAATCGAGTTTGAATAAAGATTATTTGAGTTTGAATTTGAATCAATCAATCAAGCAATCAAGCAAGTAAGCAATCAATCAACCTATCGAAAGGCTCCTCCCTTAACCAGGGGAGATAACCCCGACAACTTATTGACCGCCAGTAAAGAATGACCTCCCCTTATCGGAGTATTGAAAAAGAATGTCACCGTAAGTAAACAGTTGCTGTTCCGCCTTTAATAATCTCATGTGTAAATCATATTAGAGTTCATTCTTAAAAAGTCAGTGCAACTTATCATCAAAGCACGAAGCAACTGGATAATAAGTCGAAGTAACCTGTTAATTTGAGCCATTTTTTTGTGTTTCTCCGTGTCACTTTGACGGCTCCGTATAAAAATATCAATTTAAAAGAATTGACATGAACTAAAAAAAGTCGTGTTTATATCCAAATCCCGGGAAGGCAAGCAGAAATTATTTCTCTACAGTATAGATATCCATACAGCACTATATTATGCACATTCTGCAGTCACTTTGTATTTAGAGTCTACAGGATAATTCTCTTAGAGAACACGAAAAAGACACTTTCTATTAAAGTAACTTTGGCCGGTAGGTTAAAAAAGATGGGAGGGTTTATTCATTAAGGTGCAATACCAGCTTTATTATCATTAATTCTAGGCAAAACATCACATGATGTTAATGATAACACGTTGAGTGACTGCCTACATATGACAAGTAACGCGAGAAAGTATGAGAAAAGCCAATCGCGCACCTAACGCGCGTTGGGTGGGCACATACTTGAATAAACCGCGCTTTAGTCGGTCAGCCCGTTTTAGTCAAGTAGGTGCTCACCATGGTAAGATCAGTTGACAACTTTTCCTCGTTAACGGCAGCATTTCCGTTTGACCCCGCTTCAGACATAACACTCAACGTTGACTCTGGCTACATGTATTATAGGCCTATGTATAAAATTGGTGATGCTTTGGTACAGCTGCTCGCCGTATTTCTATGGACTGTATATACAGTTCGATAAGATACGTATTCGCCGCTGAGTATCAGAAGTGTCTAAGTGTTGAATGACTCCTAGAGCTGTCATAGCGTTAACATATGGGAATAGCATGTTTGTCTCCCGATAGAGTTTAGCCACACAGAATTGGAATGGGGGTATTGGGTGTCAACTGCTGTCGCTCATCTGGGTCAGCTGCAAATCTGATTTAAAACCCATTTGGGAAGACCTTTAACATGGGATGCATGTATGGGAAAATGTCCAATATTTAAACCTGTGAGTCGCAGATGTCTTAAGGGGGCATTTTGGATCGGTTATCTATGTACGTTTTTCCTGTATAAGCCTATAATCTGGTATTCGTAGGTGGTAGCATAGGGCCTTAGGATTTTTGGTGATCAGTCTACATGATTAAATATAGTAGGTAAATTATGTGTACTGTACAAGGTCATTAAACACGAATTATTCTCTTAATGTATACAAAAGCATACATATGGGAAACATGCATGATTTTTGGTGATCAGTTAAATATAGTAGGTAAATTTGGTGTACTGTACAAGGTCATTAAACACGAATTATTTTCCTCAGAGCCTTTTTCGAATTATTATAAAATTTGACGTCAAACCATCCAAAAGACTAAATAGGAGATATGTATAAAAGTAAATTAGACAGTGTACGGTTACTAAGCTATCTTATCAAACCCACGGGGCTGAAACAATATTTTTGATAGTATCTTGTACAAGTGTTTGTTTGTTTGATTTGGGTTTAACGTCGTACTCAAGGATATGTGTAAATGACTGCGTCCACTAATGGCTGCAGTCCACCAGTTCAGCAATAGTCCATCTTATGCCTTTAATAAATAGACTAGAGGTAGCAAGAGGGGTATTTGCCCCTCCGGCGAATTGTCTTGTCCCCTCCCCCCCCACCCCCAGTTTGCCCTCCCCCAAACGAAAACAAGCATACATTCCTATACAATAATTTAAAAAATATATAAAAGTACCGGTAAGTCACTGTTTCAGAGCTAGTTGTAAAACGATTGTCTTAGTTAGTATTTCATTGAGATAAAGTTAATTATCTAACTTTACATCTGATAAGAAAGATTTATAAACTTGGTTCTGAAAACCGTTTAGATCAAATAAATAAAATGACAGGTCCATCGGTCCCTATAAAAAAAACCCCCGAACTCCACCACACACAGCCGCTATAATACAGTGTGTGTGGTCAGAAAGCGGATAGAAACAGTACAAATAAACGGATCTGCTGTAAAACGCCTCTCAGATAAGCAACATCGCCACATGGCGAGCGAAAAATCAATAACCAAAAAATGAGACGAAGACTGACATCAAAAGCCATCACAAAGAGAATCACAAATCTAAACACGACGAGATTAAGATCTATTTAGAAACTTGTCTCTGGGAGTGACGTGTAGACTAGAGCTGTGTAGAACTCGAGAGCTTCCGTGGTCTAGGCGGCTCCTGGACCCTCGCCTCATTTTTCACAGCGCCTGAGAGTAAGCAACGTTAAAAGAACCACTACAAATAACTGATCTGGTGGAAACATTTTGTCAGGCAGACAATATCGCCACATATAGCGGGAAGCTGAAACTTTGAAAACTTTAAAAAAATATACAATAAGCAAAGAAAAAACATTAAAAACTGATATATACATGTATGGCCAAAATCGCCCAGCAGAACGCGCATGTGGCTGTGTAGAACTGGAGAGCTTCCTGGGCCTAGGCGGCCCCTGGGCCATCGCCTTATTGGTCTGTGATAGTATCCCCGCCCTACCCACGTTTGGTGGTCTAATGACGCCTTTGATACGACCACGATGTAGACAGATAATCGATCAAAGACAAGAATATTCACGCAAATAAAGGCATCTCCAGATGTTATTTATTGGGGGGGGGGGGGGGGGGGGGGGGGG
>JAVFBX010196098.1:0-12980 GCA_034783855.1 Mopalia kennerleyi
CCCCAACGGTGTTGCATTGATTACCGAAAGCTTAATGCGTGTACTGTAAATATTGCTTAAAGTTTTCCTTTGATCACTGAATGCCTGGATGCTTTGTCCGGAAATATGTGGTTTTCCACACTAAATATGGCATCTGGGTATTGGCAGATCAAAGTCGATGAAGCGGATCGGCATAAGACAGCAAAAGTAAGTGTTGCCTTTTTTCACCAACGGTCTCATTCCTTGGAAAAGTGGCGAATAGGCAAGGGATAGCAGTGGATCCAACACAAATTTAAGCTTATAAGGAATGGCCTGTGCCAATAACAAGAAAGCATGTGGAATCTTCTTGAGCTTTGCAAACTACCACAGATACAATATCAAGGGATATGCAGTACTTGCTGCAAAAATACATTTGCCTGGGTGCCTGAACATCTAACAGCCTTCAATGGAATTCAAACAGCACTGATCCAGGCCCCTGCGTTGGGTTACCCAAATAATGACGATGACTTCGTGCTTGATACAGAGGCCAGTTCTATTGCAATCGGATCTGAGCTTATTCAGATCCAAAATGGAGCCGAGAGTCATCTCTTATGCAAGCATTTCTTTGACTCCAGGGCAACGTCGGCACTGAACCGCCCGTAAGGAACTCTTCACCATAGTCCGATTTACACACCAGTATAAACATAATCTGTAGGTCAAGAGTCGAGAAAAGCCTCTAGAGCCTCATATGTGTTAATACCGGACAATAGTTAGTTGGACATTGGAGCTGGACAGACAGTTTGACACAACAGGTAGCCTTCAGCCTACATCCAGCTATAATTAAGCCAGCCTCTTTCTGTACTCTATTGCTAATAAAGTGTATTTGTAAACTATCTTATCGGCGTTCTACAACAATACAGCCAACAGTGCACATTACTGGGGAAATCTCAGAAATGAATGTCTTTCTGGTTTTAAAGAAGTAATACTGAGTTTTAATGCCGGTATAGTTTTGACCTACTGTCTCGAATGGTCGTGGTCACGGTAACCCACTACCGACACGGAGCGAAGGTGCACAAATTTGAGCTATGTATTGTCTGGTTGACAATTTATTCTGAAAGTGTTATCTAAACACTACATTATTGAATTAGGTAGGTCCTGGCCTAAATATGTGACATGAAGTCTATATGCTTGCCGCGAAAAACATTGTCCTAAGGAGGCAATATGTAAACATGACCTACTTGGTCGTTCTTTTTCCTGCATATAACACATAATAAATGTAACACATAAGTAGAACAGGTGCCCATGAATATATACCACAGAACAAGGGCCGAGATAAACAAATCGGCTCTGGCGGTCACAATGATAAAGGGTCAATAGGTCGAGTTAGGTGCAAGATTGGCTTTTCTCATACATTTCTCGCGTTACTTGTCATATGCAGTAAGTCAGTCAACGTGTTATCTTAAACGTCACGCGATGTTTTGCGTAGAATAAATGACAATAAAGCCAGTAGTGTACCTGTATGCACTTTGCGTATAGATGACTGAATCTGCGACGACCTTGTTATATTCCTGGACAAACAGTCATTTCAATAGGGGTTTATAATTATGAGGAAAAAAACATTATTTTAATAGATGCCATACCGAATGACATTTAACTCAGAAAGATCACCCTAGCAGACCTGCAGTAAGTTATATGTACTAAGGTTAAGCTATTTGTTTTTGCCTGCATGTAGGCTACTGGCACGCCAGTTCTATAACAAGGCTCTATGCAGGTCAAACTTCAAAAACAAAGCAGAAAGTTTTCTGTATTCATTTCTCCACGGGTTATATTGGGTGTATATTTTTTCGCCTTCATTGATTTTAACCCACCTTGTGGTAAAAGTTAAAGTGGAAGAAAATAAACGAAGTTAGAGAACTTGATTCGGCAAGAAAATGTTGAAAAAACTTTTATATTTGAACTGTCCAGGGGAAAATCTTTTAATAATCTTTAATCCCAGACACTAACCATTGAGGTTTCGTTATTTGTAGAATGCAGGCAGTCAGTCAACGTGTTATCTTTAACGTCAGGTTTTGACAAGAATACATGATGATAAAGCCAGTAGTGCACCTTAATGCGGACATGGCGATACGTTAATTAGGAGGGAAATACCTGGATTGAGTTTTTAGTAGGCTCGGAAAAAGGTGTAGTGCATAGGCCACACTAACGTTTATAGGCTATAGAAAAAAAAGTTCAAAATAATTTAAACTTCTATTTAAAAACTACATACGACCAAACCAGCCAACCAAAACGTCTTTATTCATTCCAACGCAGTTTAATTTTTATTTATTCGCGCAAAGGCAAATCTTACATGCCAATATCAGTAGAGCATCGCTATTGGCCCGTTGATCATTTAGTTAGACTTATTCCTAGTCTTTTAGCTGACATATTGGGACTGTATGTACACTATAATGATACTGTCGTGGTGCTATTATTCACGTAACGTTCTTGGAAGTTTGTCTGTCTGCCCATCTGCCCGTCATTTGCCTTCACTCTACCTCTTGTCATATCCCGACCTCTATCTAAAAAACTACTCGATGTATCGAGTTCAAACTTATTTCATTTAACAGCTGACATTTTGGGACTGTGCACTGTCACGGTGCCATTCTGGTTACGTTCTTGGAAGTTTGTCTGTCCGTCCATCTGTCTGTCCTTTGCCTTCAGTTTACTTCCTGCCATGTTCTGACCTCTGTCTCAAAAAGTACTTGTTGTATAGAATTGAACTTTGTTTTATATATGCCCCCTGCTTGATGTGATTTTTAAAGCACATATGCCTTTCATAGTAATTGTAAATGCATATAATATTGGAAAGACCCCTTACACACATTAGATTCTGTGTGCGGCTTCTAATGTTATTGTGCTTGATGGGATTTTTAAAGCACATATTCCTTTCATATTATTCTTAAATGAATAGAATTTTTATATAATCGTATTTATATTAGTCTATATAGTCAAAACAGTTGTTGCCTAATATAGCCACGGTAACCCATCATATCAACAACAGCTTTCAATGGACTATTTGCTTACACATATGCAACACGTGCATTTTTAAACCTTTGGAATAGAATACAGAAAACAGTTTTTCAACATGAAATAACAATGTCCCAGTTTATAACATTTTATAAAAGAAAAGCAATTATATAATGTTTGTCACATCTGCTCATGTACAAATCAAAGAACCTATTGATAAACAAACTACTCTGGAAGGGCACTGTAATTCAAATATGGCAATGTATTGTCTTGTTATACTCTGGAAGCATGTCACCATTATTTCACTCTGTCCTCATCGTTGCTTTGTGTTACACAATTTTATATTATCTACATGTGGATGACTTTTTGCCCAATTGAAAACTCCTAGGCCTTGAAAATGTGACTGCCTAAACTTAAAGTCTTGTGACATCGGCTTAAAAATTCCCTTGTAACATTCCTTTAAAAGGTTCAGATCAGAATTTAAAACATTGGTAGTGCAAATTCTTACGACTTTTAGTGCACAATTGGTTCAGTTTTTGTAACGTCTGACTCTAGACCGGAAAGACTATTTTCAGCGATTCCGGGGTACACTACAAAAACATTCAGGTGAGCTGACGGACATGGAATCAGATTTGAACACATTCCACTAAAATTAAATTAACACTTTATACCATATTTAGAGGCATGATGAGAACAATTGATTTATGTGGTTAACTGGGAATAAACCCATCACGCCGACGTTTGGTGGACAATCAAAAGCTTTGTTTAACTTACCAAATGACCGAAAACTTCAATGTTTTGATTGTATATTCCTTAGAAGAAAACAGGTCCAGGTATGTATATTTTGTAGCTAATCGTTTTTGTACTTCCGCTTCGTTCAGAACAGTTTCTTCCAGGGCAGTCAAATCGGGTTCCGGTCTTCCGTTAAACTTCGCTATCTTCCGTAAGGTTTGTTTCGCCTCCTCCACTCGCCCATGTGTAATGAGCCAGCGAACACTTTCAGGAATGAACCTGAAATGAAGCATACTTAACTGTATATTCCCGTCTGCTCCAACGTATCTCACTGCATTACTTGGACTTAATTTGTTAATGAATACAGCAAAATAATTTTGTAATTTCACAAACCCATAATGCATTAAAAACTAAGAGAACCAACCAACCCACATAAGTAGTCTATGGTTTATTGCGAAATGTTCATAACTACAATATTCACAGGTTTACAATCTTCTAGCTAAATGTATAGAAGAATATTGGGTTCCAGCACTGACATGTCTAAGCGAAATACGTAACGTGTTCAATGAACTTGAATCTCTGCCTTGTTTAACTGGTTCTAGTTAAAATGAATACTTGGTCCATGATCATGGGCGGCTACCATATTATGGAGCCTAGTCTGAATGTAACCAGACCATCTATGTGTTTCAAAGAACACGGATCTGTGAGGCTGGGGGGTTTATTCTCCCGCTTATGGGAATTTAGTTTAATGATATAATGTCTCCGTTCATTGGTGCTCCATCAGACATCCGCCTTATTCTGGCAACCGACCGATCAGCTCCGGGGAATATTCCGTTTCTAATCTATATCAATACAATATGCATTGTAGTGTAGATTTTTAATTTACAAGTGACTATCACTTACCACCAAGACAGGAAGAGGGGCGCTCCAATACAAGCGAATGCGATATTTAAATGTTTCCAGTTAGGAATGAGCCACGCCAACAACGCAAGACTCATCACACCTAAAGCCCAGAACGGAATTGCTCCTGTCATTGTTCGCCATTTTCTGCCTACAAATTCAATCGGAAGAGAGAAGTTGACAACAAGCACACCCCCGCAACCAAATCCAATCACAAATCGAAGAGCAGCAAAGACTTGCCAGGATGAAGAAAATATAGTTAAAACATCCACCAATAAAACTATTCCATAAACGAGAAAAAATGTCTTCTTTCTGCCAATCAGATCACCCAACTGTCCTGTGACGCATGCGCCTAAAAGCACTCCAGCCATTTGAATAGTAGTGATGGTTGCGCCAATCCAGGATCTATCACACACCAGATCGAACTGAAAATAATCAATGTGTGCATATATACATATATCATCGAGCATTCTGTTTGTGAATTGTCTCTGTTTCTATGCTTTCATCATCCAGGGGTTGTTTTTCTCTAACTTTTGTTTTAAAAAGATTCGCATAATTCCAAAGTAACTGTGTGAGTGGGATAAGTGCATAGAGCGGTTCAGTAGTCCAAGAGTAACCACAGTAGTCGGGTTAGTGCATAGAGCGGTTCAGTAGTCCAAGAATAACCACAGTAGTCGGGTTAGTGCATGGAGCGGTTCAGTAGTCCAAGAGTAAGCACAGTAGTCGGGTTAGTGCATGGAGCGGTTCAGTAGTCCAAGAGTAACCACAGTAGTCGGGTTAGTGTATGGAGCTGTTCAGTAGTCCAAGAGTAACCACAGTAGTCGGGTTAGTGCATGGAGCGGTTCAGTAGTCCAAGAGTAACCACAGTAGTCGGGTTAGTGCATGGAGCGGTTCAGTAGTTCACGAGTTACCACAGTAGTCGGGTTAGTGCATGGAGCTGTTCAGTAGTCCAAGAGTAACCACAGTAGTCGGATTAGTGCATGGAGCGGTTCAGTTACCACAGTAGTCGGGTTAGTGCATGGAGCGGTTCAGTAGTCCAAGAGTAACCACAGTAGTTGGATTAGTGCATGGAGCGGTTCAGTGGTCCAAGAGTAACCACAGTAGTCGGGTTAGTGCATGGAGCGGCTCAGTAGTCCACGAGTTACCACAGTAGTCGGATTAGTGCATGGAGCAGTTCCGTAATCCAAGAGTAACCACAGTAGTCGGATTAGTGCATGGAGCGGTTCAGTAGTCCAAGAGTAACCACAGTAGTCGGATTAGTGCATGGAGCGGTTCAGTAGTCCAAGAGTAACCACAGTAGCCGGATTAGTGCATGGAGCGGTTCAGTAGTCCAAGAGTAACCACAGTAGTCGGATTAGTGCATGGGGCGGTTCAGTAGTCCAAGAGTAACCACACAATTAAACACAAAATATTCTGCAAAAGGGGAAAAAACATCCCGAATGTAACTGATTTGGAATAAAGAGGAAATAACAATCAAACAATCAATCAATCGATCAATTAATCAACCAATCAAACAACCTGTCAGCAGTTGAATTCAACGAGAATTGTGTATTCATTCGTTCTGACTCACCTATTTTGTTTTTAATCAGATACAGACGAAAAACAGACGATGGCTTTAAACAACAATCTCTGTTAAATAAACATGTACAATCAGATAACTAAATCAATCAATCAATAATGTAATTACCTCCGTGGCGACTGTTGTCATACTGCCATCATAAACTATATGGGAACAAGTTTCTTCCGTCCCTGGGTTTACACATGATTTCAGGGTCATGTTGTTGGCTGGGGTAAAATAACTGTGATTAGCCCCGCTGGAAAACGTATCAGTGACGTTGTTCGGTTCTGGTTTGCACCACCAATCGGGTACAACACCCCCTACTGCCATAAATACCATAGCCCATGCTGTAGGCGACTCAGCTATATTCATCAATACGAATATGATAAATTGGTATTTCCCGAAAGATCCCAGTTGCTCTATGATATCTTCTAACTCCATCACGCAAATCGCTCTCCTGAAAACAGATGCACAGATGCAGATGAAAAGAAAATCACTGTTTGCTGTTGTTTTATTTCTCGAATCCTTGTAATGTTGTTAACAATAACCCAAGAAACAAAACAGATTAGAGTTAACAATGTGTAAGCTTGTGAGAGTAATTTAGACTCAATCTGCTTGCTGACCGACCCGCTTCTGAAATTATGTGACGATAATCATGTGTATTTATGCAAGTAGCGCTGTAGAAATTGTGTTGAAATATGAGGGTAATTTCCACAGATTTGTTGGCTCAACAGTGTTTCATTCGTGAATAAATTGGTGACAATGACCAAGACATCGAGTGTGCCAGAATATTACAAAAACGCTGTACTGTTTAAAGCATTATTGGGGATCGAGTAACCTTCGCTCATACTTTTACATAGCTCCGCGCTACCGATGGACTGGTCCTACAATGTAGTTGTTCACACATTGCCGCAGGACAGAGTACTCGGGTCTTTCAGCACATTAACCATCACATAATTCTGCCTACTAAATCAAACGCAAACTGCCTAAATCACTCTTAAATAGTCAATGGACCATTAACGTAAGTCCTCTTGTAGGAAAATTGTTGTAACTACGTGGGGATACGAACGGCTCAAAACGAACGCACCCCATAACTTTTGTTCAAAACAGACAAAATGTATGGAAAGACTTCATGCTTTATAGTTTCAAAAATAGTAGCCTACTGGTGTTTTAAAGTGAGCCAATCTTGTTCAATAAAACGTTTTTTGTCATCAAATACTTATTTATACCTGCCTTAAAACCTCCGCTGTAAACCAAGTATTGGGCTTGACCTCGAGACGGCTTTGATGGTGAATAAATGTTTAGCCAAAGGAAAACAAGTATATAATGGTGAGACCGGGAAAGCTGTCACTCATACCTGAACAATATTTGATATGTATTCAATGTAACCCAGATAAATGGATACAAACTGGTGTTTACAGTGAGGGATAAGATGTACCTCCCTGACATACATACATTTACACAACCCAAAACACAAGACCAAAGACCAAGATAATGTCAAGATTTATTTGGCTTAAAGGATGTTATGCTAATAGCGAGCTAATGGTTATAACTGGATTAGCAATGACAGTGAGTTGCGCTCTGTGAAGTGCAACTATAAAACAAAAAGGCGTAGTTTCAGCGGAGCTGGCATTATTGGTGTGTATGTTGGCCTTGGTGCCTGACGAAGGCGGTGGGAAAGTTCATATAAACCATTGCACAGCTTAAGATTAACGTAACTTATACCACAGATGCCAAACTCTAACTGACCACATCGACGTTGCCTGAACTGTACTTGACCCTAGCTGGGTGGTAAATGTGTATATGTCAGGGCCATGAACCAATTTGTTTGGGAATTAAACCTTGTTTCCTGACAGGTAATAGTTTGACATTAACTGGTCAGAGATGTTGTCCGTTTACAATTTCTACTTATCGCTGAAATTTCCTAATGATGAAAAGTACGGACCGACATATAATTTGCTAGTTCTAACAAAATTATACATTTATAAAGTACGGTATTTGTCTTGGGATTAGTTAATTGGGTGATTGATTGGATTATGTAAAATACACTCAATAGCGATTGAGTTTCAATTTACACAATCCCAAAACAAGAATACCAAATACCAAGATATTGTCAAGATTTATTTGGCTTGAAGGATTTTATGCTAACACCCGGTTATTCCGCATAGTGGTTTTCACTGGATTACCTATGACTGTGAGTTGCGTTCTGTGAAGTGCAACTTTACAACAAGAAGGCGTAGGTTCAGCGGAGCCTACCGGCGAACCGACGTGCAACAGATCGAACACAACATTACAGTACGGCAAATGGTTATGACAGAACTGTGAGATCTGGATGTCAATAAATATTCTGCGGAGCGCAGAATGCAGCATAGGTAGTGCATGGCGGGACAGGCAGTTAGGTAGATAAACTGGCACAGCGTAGCCTATGAGGACAGCCAATGGTTATGACTGAGATGTGAGATTTGGACGTTGGTGGATGCTCTGCGGAGCGTGAGTACATTGCAGCATAGATAGTGCTATGCGGAGCGTAGACTTGACAAAGAATGGTACACTTGTTTGAGGTTGGGGGGGGAGGGGGGGGGAGGGACAGGTACATACATTAAAATATTCTGCAGGGAAACAACAGCAGCTCTACTGAGCACACATGTAGATAGAACAGGACACAAGACGTGACGTGACGTTAATGTGTACAAACATATGCTTTTTACGTGCATATTTGTACAATGACTAACGGATATGTGTTTCTATTGCATAGCCTATTTAGAATATGATGTTGACAAGGGGTGCAGGATTTTCGAGGATTGGCAGAACATGGTTGACTTAAAACATACAATTCACATCTCCTATTAATTGTTTCAACTCTAAATCGTCATACAGACTTTGATTTTGTATCAACAGAGCTGTTTTTCAGAGAGCCAATTAAACGACCACGATCGTAGATAGGACATAACTATAGATATTCCATTAGAGATGATGTAGTGCATTAGCTATGTCTCCATTAGCTATTATATTAGAGACAATTTAACATACATTCGCAAAAGAATGTCTTCTTTTGTTCCTTATTTTATATTATCTACAAATTGTTAGGGAAGAACGGTACATCCTTAATCTAAGATATGACGGCCATATAAGTGATGTTACGGGCTGTTGTTAGGTTACTTTTAGGGTTAAGTTGAATAGTAACACTGTCCCACAACTATGAATTCGTCGGACATGACTGACATGCCGGAGACCTAGAGTGCTGTTTGATTCGACCGTACACAATTATCCTGTATATGTGTACCGTATTTTTGCATGGAATGCTGACAATGACACGGGATTTAAAAACCGATGAATTATTTATATCTTAAGTGGAAGACGACTTCATTTACTCTACATTTGATTCCTATATAACATTTACATTATGTAATAAATGAGATTTAGTGTTGGCGCCCAGTGACCTGTTTGTGGTGTTATACTCCACTCATGCTACTAAAGGCTATGCGATGACATAAGCAGTCATTCTGGCCGGTCGAGGACACTCAGATCTCGATGCGGAATTCAAAAACCGTGATTTACGTAGACTTTAATATACCAATCGGATCGATTCTGTATCTTTTTATAAGGTTCACATATTATATTTGGAGGGTTAAAAAATGGAAGTTAGTCAAGTTACGGCTGACCTTTCTGCTTAAGTTCCAAGTAACATTGATGGCGAAAGAGAGACAAACGGCGGTAACATACATTTCAAGCGTATTTAAGCATTTTAACGAAGCAACTAGGTGCCTATAACCTTTTGACATATTAAATGCCTCGGTGAACACAATAAAGCAAACATTATGGGATAGTAAGCCTCCCAGTTTTAAACCTTGATATAACACATATGTGCACTCTAACTCTGTATCTCTAAATAAGGCTACATTGTATGATAGACTATTACAGACATAACTCTGCTACCTTTTCTGTGCGTGTGTGCACAAATTATGTTTTTGTGAATGGTTACCCAGTCCAGGTTATTTAAAGACGGATTCTAATCGTGATACAGTGCCTTTCTTATTATCAGACTCTGAGGAGATGCCTGCAGATACCAGACAACAAACAAACATTGAATCATTACGGGGTTATTATTTTTCTTATATATCGAAGGTTAGGTTACTGTTATTCTTGGAAACTGTTGGAAGTTTGTGATAGTTTGTTTGTTGTCGTTGTATAAAAGGCAGTTATCACGGCACAGCATTCGTGATAAAGTTAAAATTCCAAGGCAATTATAAACCCCTGAGTGTTGACAGCCTAATAACGAAGAACAATAAACCTGTGAATAGTGATAACTTAACAACGCTTAACAAAAAAACCCGTGAATAATGAAGGCCTAATAACGTATAACAATAAACCCGTGAATAGTGATAACCTAATAACGCTCAACAAAAAAAAACGTGAATAATGAAGGCCTAATAACGTATAACAATAAACCCGTGAATAGTGATAACCTGACAACGTATAACAATAAACCCGTGAATAATGATAACCTAACAAAGCTTAACAAAAAAACCGTGAATAATGAAGGTCTAATATCGTATAACAATAAACCCGTGTATAGAGACAGCCTAACAACTTTTAACAAGAAACCTGTGAATAGAGACAGCCTAATAACGCAAAAAAAACAACCCGTTAATAGAGACAGCCTAAAATTGGAGATTTTAAACAGAAGCCAATACTGTTTCTTTTTTTCCACCGTTCTTCGCAAATATAGGCGAATCAAACAAGTCTAAAATTGTCGTTGTTTTGTATGAAAACATGTCATTGAGATCCGTCAACCACACTCGAGTAAGATGTTTATGTCACTCAATCGGCCAATCATAATTTCAGTCAACATTTATGTCAGTCAAATGCGTTGAGTCACAGTCCAGTAAGACTGTTTCTGACCTCGTCGTTTCTGGCCGCAAATGATGGTAAATAAAATAATCAAATTGCATTATCTAGCCCTTAATATTTAAACTATTTACCTTTAAACTGTTGGAAAAATCACCGTGATAAAACAAAACTAAGAATAGCAATCAAAGATACGTCAAGGCTTTTCCCCAATAATTTGCCTTGAAGTTTATTGAAACATCAAAGGACAAACGATCATCGACTCAGTGGAGGCCTGCGGCCATTTCTTAGTCAATAGCGTGTGCGATCCTACTTCGATGAGCGTTTACGGGATCGAGTCCGTCTATCACCACTAGGGTTTCGTTCGCACGAGTCACTCGGGCTTCCCCGAGTCAGCCCAGGCGTCTCCTTTTCCGTTCGAGCGTATTTTCCGGGTCAACTCGGGTGTACCACTTCTTCGTTCAGGTGTCTAGTGACTGTGTCGTCACACTCGGGCCACCCCTCTCTCCCCCTCCCCCTCATCCAGTTCCCCAGCTTAAGAGCAGAGGTTATCACTATTCTCGGGTTTATTGTTATACGTTATTAGGTTATAACTATTCACGGGTTTATTGTTAAACGTTGTTAGGTTATCACTATTCACGGGTTTAATCACCGTTGCTAATTTGACCTTGACACATCGTACTGTACGCAGGTAAGTTTTCAACCGCCGCAAGGCACCGAATGAACGTTCTGAGGAACAAGATGTTCAGAGAACGGAAAAAATTTTATCAGGCCTTTCTGGTGTAAATATGACAGTATTCCAGATACTAGTACGGAGTGTACATTCTTCTGATCATCTCTAAATTTCTTGTACATTCCATACTCTACAATTAGTTAATCCTTATGTATACCATAACAACTGCTCATTGATTAAGTAATTCAAGGTTCGACTTTTGGGATTTTGTTTATGGCAATATCCTCAACAGCCAAAACAAACGGCTTAATCTATGATCAGTGACTAAAAGTAGGTATACGCACCTGTTCAGTCTGACGTCCACTAACGAAATGACCGAGTGTCGTTAACGTAAAGTTAGTATCAAAAGGAGAGCCGCAACTCGATAATTTACACTCTAATGCAAAATAGTCCACTCATTGGCAGCCACATAGCGATCGAAACAGATGCGTCAAATATGTGTGACAACCTCCATAACAATTCGAAAGACAAAGGTCCTGCTATGGATACAACAATTGTGCATGGAAAAACTTTCGGCGAATAAGGGCCCAAAGATATTATTATTGGATAATTTTTTATGAATATAAGTTACAAGTTTATATGGCAACGCCTGGCGCATGTTGTGAAACCACTTTAGATTCGAGAGTAGGTTTCGGATTTGACATTTGACGCACAGGGAAACGACGAGGCTCTTGAAAATGTCGTGACAAAACCCTATCCAGATGTTTATTAATTGTATACAACACATGTCATATTTCTGTATGTTTTTTTTTTTAGGTTTAAGGCTTGAATTTTTTCATGGATGAGATATATATATATAAGCAGCCGGAACTAATTAAAAGGGATACCTCGTATACTATATTTACCTGCTGGCTAATCCCTGACGTCCATCAAGTAAAGGTCAACAGATCGATTGAAGTGTGGATAAAGGAATCCGAATCATACTTTAGTTTTAAGCGACTAGGTTAAAGTGTCCTAAGTGTGTATTCAGTGAGTGTGGTAGCATAGACATAAATTGTCAACTCATACTTTATTTTGATCAACCTCGTTTTAGTGTTTGTTAATTGATTCTGAACGTTTGGATAATGCTTTTTATGTGGGCTCCTCTCGTGTAGACCCTCTGTTATGTTTTTGTTTGGGATGAGGGAAATATCCAATCCTATGGCTCAAGGCATCTGCGCGACACAAGGTTAAAGGGAAATACAACTGTTTTTCGACCTAAACTTATTATTTTTATTGCATATTTTCAAAGACAAACATCAGTAT
>JAVFBX010196120.1:0-12976 GCA_034783855.1 Mopalia kennerleyi
AGATTTGCCCAACAGACTCAATACCATAACAGCCGCACGGGGACAACTTTTTCCCGTTCGAAAACACCTGCTTTATCATGTTTTTTCGACGTGAACAGACCGAGCTAGGGTCGTTAAAAGCTAGTCTGGCTGGTCTAGTCCGCGATAGGAAAAAATGTTTTACGAAATGATACAGTCCTGAAGAGAAAAGGGGTAAAATTAAACTGATCTCGTTGTGGGTAAGGATTGCGTTCTGCATTCTGTTGGGGTAGTCGGTAATTGAGGCTATGAGTGGGAAGGTCATGAATAATTTTGTGGAGTAACTTGGAGTGATATTTTTTCGACGGATAGAAAGTTTAAGAAAACCAGACTCTTCATTTAGTAGGTCAGATGTAACGCTCCTTGTAAGACCAGTTATAGTTCTGAAACAGTCTTTTGGTTTTTTTTTAAGTCGTTCAATTGGTACTTCCGTCAGACTGTCCCAGACTACATCCTCATACTCTAGAGCAAGTCGTACGAAGGCTTTATACATGGTTTGCAAACTTTAGCGGTCAAGTCTTTACTTTAATCCACACAACAAAGATGACTTTTTGGAAGCTTTTAGCATAACTGTCTCTATGTGTTCATTCCAAGAGGCGTTCTGAGAAAGTGTTACGCCAAGATGTTTATGAGAAGTTGACTTTATTTTTGTTATCGAATTCGTAAGTACCGTGGAGGATATCGTTTTTCATCAATGATTTAGCGCTTTTCCACCTATTCTTGTCGCCCGCTTTACAACTCGAAATGCGTTCAATCACACTCCGTCATATGAGTGAGATAACCTTAAGAACGGCGTAAACCCTCAATCAAACAAACAGATTTAACAAAATTAAAAAAATCCTGTATCCGCTCACCACACATAGCCTACAGCATTCTTTTTCCAGACTAATTAATCAACTAATATAATCATTATAATGCATGGATAAATCTTAATGGTTTATTTGTGAGTGCATTCGAATCTGAATTTTCCTAAATAAAGTATTTTATTCGAAAACCTTTATTTTCCAACAGATCAATTTGTTGATTTCCTAAGTTATAAATTATTTCACTGTTGTAAATGTACACCTGCTTTTAAATCTTTTAAAGTAAAGGTCTTTAGAGCAGACGTTATATTAGATTGTCGTCTGTCCAGTAAGACATTTATGCAGAAATGGCTGATAGATTTCAACTTCTGTTTATCCATACATAGCGAAGTTTCCGTATAGATAATTGTGTTTATTTTGAGTGTTATCAAGAAAAACAAAAAATAATTACAAATTTATTGAATAAAATTTGTCGCTGTCTCATGTATATCATATTTGACACATGTTGTGAAATAACTCGACAGTGCTCCGCCACAGACCCCGCCACGTAACCGAAAACCGAGATTCAGGAAATCAGAGCAAATCATTTGACACGCTTTTTGCCGCGACAATTGTTCTGACAAAATTTTCTCAGGTGACAAATCGCGACCGTAGAAATACAGGGTTCTAACTAACAGGTTGGTCGTTTTGAGGAAATCGCTTGCAAAGTTCAATTGCTACTTGTGCACATCCTTATTATTGAGTATTTCAAGTCTATGTTATGTTCCATCGTTCTTAGTAACTGACAGTGTCTGAGCCATTTTGTGTTTTCATCAAATCTTATGAAGTTACCAAATCAAATCTAACAAATGGAACCTTGTAACTTTGAAAACCACCTACCTGAAATATAAGCTGAAATCTTGTTGGTCCTCTAAACAGTTCTTTCATAGCTAAGCCTAAGCCTCATTGATGGAAAGTTGCAGATAGAAGAAGGTGCCCAATAGTGAATTGGAACTTTGCAATTCTGTTGTGGACATAAGACCGACGAATTTTACATAATACTCTTCTGCTAGTAGAAAGACCTTTATAATCCCAATATTATCCACTATCAAACTCATTTTTGACCAAAATGTTAGTTAAAACCCTGTAATTCTAAGGTTGCGAAATGTTCCCGCGACCTTTGCTCCGGTGACCTTACTTCCGGCTACATTCGTTCCATAGACAACGGGTCGGACAATGTATGCTCTCGTGTCAGTTGTTAAATACACATGTGGAATACATCTTATTTACCGTTGTTAACGAAGCTTATGTCAAGCAAGTGCCAGTATATACCTACATCGAAACGCTTAAAGTCTATATTGAGGATGTTTGATATCCATCAAATATGCAGGCATAATTGTTTCAAATCTGTGTATTTCTTATTAAAAAAAGCTAACATCTTTAAGAAGGCCTCATTTCATATTGATACAAAAAATTACATCCCATTTGGATTATACTTACAATTGTTATTAATAGCTATTCTTCAAACAATTTCCTGGTTATTATTCCTTAAAACAGTTTCTTCCTTACTATTCTTCATAACAGCTTTCTCGTTACTATTCATTATAACAGTTTCCTCGTTACTATTCTTCATAACAGCTTTCTCGTTACTATTCATTATAACAGTTTCCTCGTTTATAATCTTCATAAAAAGTTTCCTCGTTTCTATTATGTATAACACTTTCTTCGTTACTATTCTTCGTAACAGTTTCCTCGTTACTATTCTTCATAACACTTTCTTCGTTACAATTCTTCATTACAGTTTCCTCGTTACTATTCTTTATAACAGTTTCCTCGTTACTATTCTTCATAACAGTTTCCTCGTTACTATTCTTCCTAACAGTTTCCTCCTTACTATTCTTCATAACAGTTTCTTCGTTACTATTCTTCATAAGTTTCCTCCTTACTATTCTTCCTAACATTTTCCTCCTTATTCTTCTTCATAATAGTTTCCAAATTACATTTCTTCTTCTGATTCTTCGTAATCACACAAACGTTTTTAGTTCGAGATAAGAAGAAATATAAGATAGGATTAATCACACTGTTTAAGATCATGAGGAGTGCAACGATTTGAAATACGACTGTTCTGACATAGGCGGCCACAGGAAGATATTCCCCCAAAGACATCAGAAAATATACTACCAGATAAGGTATAACTGTTATTGCGTAAGTAGAAATCATGCCGATAACCGCTCTGTTTGACACCCGGAGGGCGTGGTTTGGGTTTACACTTTCGCTTTTGATCGTCCGTTTGAACTTCCTTAAGCGAATGACCTTCATTACGTGAAAGACTATAATGAGTAGAAGTAAAACTATGTTGACGCTAGTTACATAAACACCGAATTCCATATTGTTAAATATTGGACAATTTGTGACATCGGTTTGAAATAGGATAGGAATAAAGGTCAATAAATTCGCCATCCACGCACAGATACACATTACAATTGTTTTCCGCCATGTCAAGTAAACTCGAGACCAAAATGGTCGAGTTAATATAAGGTACCGCAACAATGAGAATATAACCAGGTAGGCTCGACTGGCACTGCCAAACACTGCTGCCGTGTACCAAATAACAATGCAGAATATTTCAAAGTCCTGTGAAGAACGGCGGTAAAACAACGGAATGACAAGAACACTGATAGCTACAAGGAGAAAGCACAAATCAGCCGCAGCCAAGTTGACCAGTATGATGTATGTCGGAGAAGTCCGGAGAGTTTTTCGTTTTAAAACGGAAAATATAAGAACTGCGTTAGAAACCACTCCAAAATACAGCAGAATGCATAAAACGATTACCAATGATTGGTTTATCTCACCACCATGAACTGTATCCAAAGAATTATTTATCCAGCTGGAGGTAAAGTTTTTCAACAAATACATCGTGGTTTGAGGTAAAGACTTATCAATGGTAACTCCAGGGTTAGCCATAATAAGGAAAGGCTAATAATCGCTGATGATTTTCAGATGTCTCTTTTTGCTCTACATCTGCCAGACTAGCAATTCCTAAATTTGAATGATGTACATTTCATAATATAAAACGGTCTTGTTTAAATTTCAATAGCAAAAGGGAAAGAAACTTTGAATGAAATAAGCGGTAGGCAATAGGTACTGATAGATGTAGACAAGGAACTAAATCGATCCTTTAGTTCGACATTACCTTAGATTTCTGTCAGAAAAGCCCTAAACTGGTATACAAAGTCCCAACCTCCAAGTTAGCTCCAACGGCAATGCAATCAACTTTACCATCATGCATGTGTTAAACTATACGTAAGTCTGTCTTTCTCTGCAATTGTGAATATGTAGCCCTTCATTAACAGTCTATATCCTGAAATAAATTAATCCATAGTTTTGTGAGATGTTATGAAACAGACAACAGTCCTCGCAGGCAACGATATAGGCTCTACTTAATTCCTGAACTCCGACGGAAAATGTATAGTCTGGAGGTACGATCAATCACAACTGTTTTCTTTTTAAAATATCCGCTTAAACTCGCTTGTATCGACATTACTGTTGTGCGGTGTTAGGCATATAGCATTGACATATAGCCATCCCCTTTGCTTTTGTATATGTAAAGAGAATTGTAAACGACATCGGAGTAATCTATTGGCTGTGATATTTGTACAATCATTTATTTTAAAAAAAATATCCGCTTAAACCTGTATTGACATTTCTGTTATGCGGTGTTATAGCATTGACATATAACCATCCCCTCTGTGTTAGCGTATGTAAAGAGATGTGTAAATATTAAAGGTAATGTCACCAAGCCGTGTTGTTATTGTGTTGATATGAACTGGGGTGTTTGCAGATCTATGCAATCAGGCAGTGTGACGAATTGTAAACTACATCGGAGTAATCTAATGGCTGTGATATTTGTACAATCATTAAGGAATGATGCAGTGATACTGATAGATGTAGACAAGGAACTCTAAATCGATCCTTGAGTTCAACATTAGCTTAGATTTCTAAGTATTATTTCCGTCAGAAAAGCCCTAAACTGGTTAATAAAGTCACAACCTCCAAGTTGGCTCCAAAGGAAAATGCAATCGACTTTATCGTCATGCATGTGTTAAACTATACGTAAGTCTGTCTTTCTCTGCATTTGTGAATATATAGTCCTTCATTAACACTCTATAGGTCTATAGGAGTAAATTAATCCATAGATTTGTGAGACGTTATGAAACAGACAACAGACCTCGCCGGTAACGATATAGGCTCTGCTAAATTCCTGAAATCCGACGGGAAATGTATAGTCTGGAATACATCGGGTCAATTCAAGTCACAAATGTTTTTTAAAAAAAATATCAGCTTAAACTTGCTTGTATTGACATTACTATTATGCGGTGTTTAAAATAGCATTGGTATATAACAATCCCCTTTGCTTTTGTGTATGTAAAGAGAATTGTAAACTACATCGGAGTAATCTATTGGCTGTGATATTTGTACAATCATTAAGGAATGATGCTAGGCGACGAGATGTAAAGAGAAGTGTAAATACACCATGCATATCTATTGTGTATATAAGGGATGTAATGCTAAAAACACTATACGTAACGAGGTATTATGACGAACGGTCAATACACGTATAATTGTAATAGACAGTAACGGTAGGCATGTGTATACAGAAGTTAGCAATTACAACGGCTGGTTGATTGTTTGTTGTTTAAAGTCCTGATAAAGCATAACGCATGTGAATACCTCGGCGGTGTTCTCCAACAATAAAAAAGCTTGACACTAACACAACAATAAATTGTGAATGTTTCGATTAGTTGAAAAATTACTGTTCCCTTCAAATGGTTAGTGGAAACTGTATGGTTATGTCCAGGATATTCTACCCGTAGACAAGAAACGAAGGCGGATTTTTGGGGAATGGGATTTAGATTCCGTCTCAGATTTACAAGCCCGCAGTTTGAAGGAAGCTTCCGTTTGCCCTGGTGTTTTCTGAGCTAAGGAGCAACAAGGAGCCGATGTGTTTATGGTTTTCTGCTTTACGTCTTGTGGTTGTCCGGTCTGGTCTTTGTTGCCAGTGGCGTCGAGGGAGATTTCCTTAAATTTTATTATGGGAACCGTGAGCTTGGCTCATTTTGCTGCCCAATTAATGCAATTTCACATTGCAATTAGATTTTTGTTGTATAGTTCCAATTAAAAGAAACACAATATCATGCAATGCAGTAATATATACGCGTTGGTCAACGTAAAGGGGACAGTGTAGCAAATAGCGACCTGCCGTTTTATTGTGTTCTCCACAGAGACATTTGTCGTTTGTTGTCAAATGGCTGTTTAGAAGACTGTCGTTCAGGGAGCTGCATCCGTTGCGTAGACGACACAAAATAACATTTTCGGGCCGAGCACCACGGCGACCTGATCCACAACCCTGAACAGAGTGTTGAGTCTATTTCCGAAAGTATTTATGTCGGTAACAATTCTTAAATCGTTGGGTAGAAAATCCCAGTCCGCGATAGTCTCGCGTGGACAGACTCTTGCGTTAACTTCGACCACGGTTAAATAGTCTGTCCGCACTGCATGTTAAACTTTTCAAAAAGAACATGGCCGTCATTTGTCCCATTAACGCACCGTTGGCTTTCTGATAAGTCAATTCACAAAAACATTTCAAACATTAAATCGAACCCAAAACCTTTGTTTTGATTAACAAATAAATTTATTTGAGGTTTATTTGTTGAAGTTGAAAAGTATTCAGTCCGTACTGGTAACTATGACGAACTTGGTATATGATTCGCGGTTGTTTACTATTATGATCTAGGTCACACGTGTTTTAAAGTACGGGCAGAATATTTTTCAACTTCAACAAATACAAATCAAATTAATTTATTTGTAAATCAAAAAACAGTCAATACAAATTTGAAATTTTATTTTATTGAAAATGAGTGATGTTCTATGTTTTGCTGATGCACCTGATGTGTTATAATAGAAAAGCTTCAATATAATTCTGTTTCAGTGCGAAAAAATTTTTTTTGTTCATAAGAGTCTTGACCGTTATTTCTTGAATTTTTTAATATGGCCCATATACGCTAGACCAATATAAATCGGCTGCAGTCTGCTGTGAATATTAAAACACTTATGTATGTTTGCAATTAGCAGCTACGATGAGTCTGAGTTATACACCGTGAAATAGATATATTACCACTCAATACGTGCAGAATCAGCGCGTTACTTATTGTAAGGTGACATGCCTGTAGCGGTTCATTGGGAAATGATTATAATATTTTTACTAAAACAATCATCACATTATTTTGAAAAATGTATAAAAATAAACCTAACGCAATTTGTTTTTTTTTTATATGAAAGTGGTGACATTATTTTAAATTCTGCCAAAGACAAATTTACGACAGAGAACTCCTCATATTTAACCAGTTCAACGAGTTGCTGGAGTCGTACATGTTTATTAATACATGCGTATAGATTAGCAGGTTTTTATAACATCAATATTTAAATATCTCCGAAAAAACTGATCGGCAACAGTAACGAACATTTCTATGGAAAACGTACATAAATTTATTCCAGTTAATTTGATTTTTTTATATAATTTTTTTTTTCTTTCGAAAGTTATTTAGCAATTTCCACTTCCTTTTTATCGGGGTGTTTACTGTGACGTGTAAATATAGATAGAAAATGGGATTATGTAAATAAAATCAATAGGTAAGCGTGGTTAGTATTTATTTGGTCACGGTTCTGTTATATGAAGAGCTTGTTTAGAAAGTGATGTTGAATGGCTAGTTTCTATTAGCGGCTTGGTGAAATCGGATACCAGGCCGATTTAATCTGAACCTCTCAAGTACCACATGAGGCATACACATCAAATATGCATTGGAAAATGTGAGCTAGATGCGCTCTGTATGTGGGCTGCTCTACAACAGGTCTGTTTAATAACCTGTTTGACTCAGATCTAGTACATAATTACGCTCAACCCATTTATTATTGAACTAATGTAGAAATAAGTGTACACACCAGTTGCTTGTCATAATCCCTTCACTTCGCTTCAACTTTTTCTACCTTACAACTGGGCTTGCGTTCTTGCTATAATTTGACTTGACTGACTTTTTGAAAGTCTTGTTAAAAAATCCTTAAGTGTTTCTGTTAGTTAGCTCGGCGTACTATGGTTGTTACAGACATGGTACATACTCCACAGACTGCGGCCTAGTTATCAAGTACATTCTTACTCACTATGTGCTTAACTCTCATTGTCGGCTAGAAGGGTGTTAGGGTAGGAACTGAGGTTGAAGCCAGTCTACTAAGAGAGCATTTAAGGCCTGCAAAACACATGTGCTAACCGTCTACACCCCAGTTCATATTAAAGTATAGAGGAAATTCGCACGCTGTGTCTCTATCCGTATGTTGCTGAGACGACAACGTGTAGCTTTAGTCCGGTTGGGCTTGGACAAGTCGTCTGTACTCGGTGGCTTGGACAGGCCGGGATGAAGTCAAGAAAGTTCCCGTTACACAGTCCCTTGCTTTGTAAGTTTAGGACCCTTTACTTATCTCCGCTTCATTCATAAGTGAGTATCTATAAATCTATGTAACACAAAATTGCCGTATGTATAAATCTATAGCAAATATATTTGTTTTCTCCCTATCTGCCTAAATTACTGAATTGTAACAGGCTTTAGACATAAAGTAGTTTAGTACATGTATACCGTCTAAAAGAACTCAATGATATTAATCTCATTAATTCGAAAGTAGAACACAGATTTATGGATTCAACGTCTTTGTAACTTTTCTTTACTAACATTGTATTATAAGCTATATTGTTCTGTGGAGACAATCTTCCGATAAATTGGCGTATTATTATTATTACAAGTTGAAGTCTCCTCAAGAAGACGGCATGCTTAGGCTAGCCTGTGCTACTAACCCAAATTATCCATAATGAACTATAGCCCATACAGCCCGTATGGTTGTCAACTGCGGTCTGTTTACATATAAGACGTTCAATGTATACCAAATAACGACGATAGAGGGTCCACGTTATCTGACACAATGATTGTTGTATTACGTCTAAGCCCTCTGAATAAGGGTACTTAGTTTGGAGCATAACAGTGCTGTTTTTCATTGGCACTTGAAGATTGACTTTCCTACAAAACTTAAACCCATCTATGCATGTTTGGGCTTGTACTCATTAGTCAGTACTGCTAGATTACACCACCGTCATGTATATAGTCTTTAACACGGCGTTACAAAACACTACAGTCAGTCAATCAAACATTAAATCAAAACATGATGTCGATGAAGTCGAGGTGAAAAGTTAATTTGTATGTAGTCCTTTTGCCTTGTGACCAACAGTACCCGCATTCAAAACCCCTACACATTTTATCCCGCCACATCACTCCACTTATTGGTATGCTTCTCAGTACTCCCTCCCGCTGATTCATGTCGGTTGATACACTATAGGCCTATATGTCAACTTGAACCTATGATTTCTTGTCCAATGTGTAGCGCACTTTGTATGAATTAAGAAATAAACAAATCGTTTTCATCACGTATTCAAACAGTAGTTAATGCCGTCCACCTAGACCACTCAGTCATCCGGCCTTAGGAGACGCACATATAGGCCTACTGCTGGAGATCCAGTGCCTAACTTTGATTGTCGGGGGTTCGATGTTGTTAAATATCAATTTCCAAACGACACAAAAGTCATTCTACCATGCATTCATGCATGCGTGGTAATTAAATGGTGAAAAACAAAACACAGAAAAAACTTTGTATTAAAAAGAGACAGTTGTATACGATACTTTTCTACCGTTTAAACACGTCGTAAATAATAATATTAAACTTAAATTCATCTGTTGTCAGTTACATCTAGGTGTTTTGTTTTTTAAAAGCAATCAGCTATCGTTGACAAGATGTAGATTAGGTAGGATAATAGTAGTCAAACAAACAGGCGCAAGAGTTTACCCAATACTATAGTATTTAACTTCATCGGTATGATTCAGAGATTCATAAAAGTAACTATATTTTATAGTTTATATAAAATTATCAGAGATTCATAGAAGTAATTACATTTTATAGTATATATAAAATTCTCAGAGATTCTTAAAAGTAACTACATTTTATAGTATATATAAAATTCTTAGAGATTCATAAAAGTAACTACATTTTGTAGTATATATAAAATTCTCAGAGATTCATAAAAGTAACTACATTTTATGATATATATAAAATTATAATTTGTAGGGTGGATAATTTTTCTATTGGAGACCTTGCAATCCGTAGTTAACGTGGCTTGTGTTCCCATCTATAGCCACCCATTCTCTGAGGAAGTGGAATGGTGATTAACTACTCCAGCGCTTATACTGACTGCAGGTACTTTAGATCCAGGTATCGTCGATGCAGTCTTACGCTTTATTGACCGTACAGGCTACCTTGAGTAACTCACCCATTATAAAACAAAATCGTTACAAAATTTCTGTCGTGGATGCGAATCTCCTGGATAAATCTGCAGATTCCCACCAACATATGTCTTACTTCATAACTTGGAATACAGCCTGACGTGTCTGTTGTTCACGGTGTTCCAAAAAGACAGCAGTGCCCTCACCGTCACGTTGTCTTAAATGGTATGTTGGTTTTGGCAAAAACCACAGCCTACTATACTTTAGGAAATAGAATAAATATCGCAGCCGACTTTTTTTTGTATATACAGCTGACGATGTGGTGTATTTTTGTGCTTACCCCTCACTTTACGTCTCTTCAGAACAGAACGCCAACCTCTGCAGGGATTAAGAACCTCACCAACTTGACCTTTGACATATTAATCTGGTATGAACTTTTGACACGGGCAGGTAACCTACTATCTGAGCCAAGGGACGACACATCACCAATTTATTGCCGTGCCTTACACTCTAGATGTGATGTCCACTCTTTGTGGATTTGACAGTATAATTAACATTGGCTATTTTTCATAGAAATTCTATTGCATTATAATTCGCTTTGTTACTCTTTTTTGAATGAAATGCACAGGCTGTAACTTTAACTAATGCTATATATAATTCTTAAAATGAATCACACTGGCACAGGGATATCGATTAATCTCATGTGATAGATAAACTCAGACACAAGTTTCTATATAGATCTTTATCTCGAGTCGTTATGCGTAGCAGACATCTCGAGAGAAGGTTATATAATATTATACTTCAATATACAAGAAGGTTTTTTTTTTTTTAAAAACCCTTATTTTTATCTCTATATTTCGCATTAAGGTGCACTATTGGCTTTATTATCATGTATTCTAGGCAAAACATCACATGACGTTAAAGATAACACGTTGGCTGATTGTCTGCACATTACAAACAACGCGAGACCGTACGAGAAAAGCCAATCGTGCACCTAACTCATATTTCGACACTTTATTTTACCATAATCAAGAGTGAATTGGTGACGCACATCACGTCACGTGAATATAACACGTTGACTGAGTGCCTGTATATGACAAGCCACGCGAGAAAATGTGAGAAAAGCCAATCGTTTTCATATTTCTCAGTTGTGCTGTATAAAGACAGAAAAACTGTCACTAATTCACTCCCAATTATGGCAAGATAAAGTGACAAAATTTAGAGATAAAATTCACCTGTTCAGTTTCACTTAATCCGTGTTTGGTGCAGTACAATCTACACTGGAGTTCTCCGTTTAATCCGTCAAACTGCAGACGTCACTCAAAAATGTAGTCCGGACAAGGTCAAAGTTCAGAGAGTAATAACAAACAGTGTTATTTCACTGCAGTGAAATATCACTTTTATGCGTGAAGAAAATCCTGCTACGTCATTGGTATATAAATAATAAATCCTATTATTTACTTGTTTGGTCGATGACATGTACATGCTGGACCAAATTCCACCAGTAAAATTACCTGAAAAAGTTCCTGTGGTCATACCCCGAGAGTTTCCCCATACCTTGGACACTATGGTAGACGAAGTTATGTGAATGTCGCCTGAGCTTTCTTTTTATTCAAAAAAGATGTCAGAATTCCGTTGAGAAAAATAGAAATAAAATTTAATACTGCTGGTAAAAAGTCCACAACCCACTGACACTCCCCCCTGAAATAGTCTGGTTCCGCTGCTGTACAATTCTTACTTTACACAACCGTTCAACATACAAACAGATGATAAACGTCCTAAGCCAGATGTCTACAGTGACATAAAATAAATTAACCTATACTCTTAACCATATGTGAGATAAGATATCGGTGGGATTTTTTGAGAAGTTGAAGTGGAGGATGCCTAAAAATGTGTGACCTTATGATGCTTTTAATAATTACTAAAATATGTGTGAAAGGTGGTTTTTACATGACCTACATTATACATCATCCTAGATGTTCTTTACGAGTTAATATCGATGCGAATAAAATATACAAGATATCTCTGTACATCTAATATTTAATTCAAACGCCGGTACAGAAAAGCAACGACATAAACAACTGGCTTTAATATAACATATTGTTTCTCGGATGCCTTTTTCGATATTATCATTGAAGGTATCATGCCCGTAGTCAGTAATTATATAAGATAGTGCTTTGGTGATTGGGAATGTTTATAGTTTGTTGGGTGAAGCATGTTCTTGTTGTGTTTTGAAATGCTTATAGTTTATTGGATGTACCTTTTCTGGTTATTTGTAAAGTTTTAATTTTTTTATATGTCATGCCTTGTTTTTGGGACTGTTATCTGTTTGTTGGATGTACCATGCCCTTTGGTGTCTAGGACTGTCATTAGTTTGTTGGATATATCATGCCCTTTGGTGTCTAAGACTGTTATCTGTTTTTCGGATGTATCATGCCCTTTGGTGTCTAGGACTGTTATCTGTTTATTGGATATATCATGCCCTTTGGTGTCTAGGACTGTTATCAGTTTATTGGATGTATCTTGTCCTTTGGTGTCTAGGACTGTAATCAGTGTTTTGGATGTATCATGCCCTTTGGTGTCTAGGACTGTTATCAGTTTATTGGATGTATCTTGTCCTTTGGTGTCTAGGACTGTTATCAGTTTATTGGATTATCTTGTCCTTTGGTGTCTAGGACTGTTATCAGCTTATTGGATGTATCATGTCCGTTGGTGTCTAGGACTGTTATCAGTTTATTGGATGTATCTTGTCCTTTGGTGTCTAAGACTGTTATCAGCTTATTGGATGTATCATGCCCTTTG
>JAVFBX010196131.1:0-12976 GCA_034783855.1 Mopalia kennerleyi
ACCAATTAGCGAAGACGGAGGTGTGAGATGGACCAATCAGCGTTCTGCGGCGTCATTGCGGCGTCCTGCGGCGTCATTGCGCCGTTCTGCGGCGTCGTTACGGCGTTCTGCGGTGTCATTGTGGCGTTCTGCGGCGTCGTTGCAGCGTTCTGTGGCGTCATTGCGGTGTTCTGCGGCGTCGTTGCGGCGTTCTTCGGCGTCGTTGCGGCATTCTGCGGCGTCACGCCGCAGTGACCTCGTTATGGCGTCGTGTCGTCTTGACGTTGTGGACCACGCGCATGTGCCAACACACCACGACGCCACGACGAAGTCACTGCGGCGTTCTACGGCGTCGCTGACGAATTCTTATCTCTTAATTCCAAACTGTTATAATTCCATAGGCCTATTATAGACCAACTAAAAACTTAAAGCACTTGTTTGTGCCACACTGTGAACAATGAATTTAATTCACTCTTTATTTTGGATATTTCCACAAATACCACGCAGTAGTCATCTTCGCTAGCCAAGAGTTTTATTCCAAGGTTCTCTGCATTACAACCCTTGGCAGATTGGTCGCATATAGGCCTACATAGAATCACAGCTACGCACCCGTGCGGATAAAATGACAAAGTTTCGAGTTAAAGCGCTGATAACATATGTTGAATGTTATACTCAAGTTTTGACGATTTATTTAACTTTGAAAAGCACTATTTGCGTGTCTACGGAGTTTGGTGTATGTTGGGGTCGGTATATATGCTATACTCTCATTGAGTTGGTTGAATAACACGAACATATCGTTTTTACGAAAACACTTCACCCACTTAAATTCGCAATCTTATTAAAATCAGATCACAGCAACCCTCCCCGTATTTTATTTGTCGATATATTGAGATCCAACGCAATTACTCTTCCTATACTGTTTAATTAGGTCAATACGGCTTACTGGGGTTCAAGAAAGGATAGGCCTACCATTTTTCCAATAGATTGGTCATGTAAAAATATGCTGTCTGGAAACTTCAGTTCGTCGGCGGAAATCGTCGGCTTTTAGAAACCATGCAGTATTGTTAAGCAGCTCTTTGATTGGTTAATTTAAGAAACCAATCGACATTGTAAGCGGGTTGATTGCGTTAGATCTCAATACAACGACAAACAAAACACGGGAACGTTTTTGAAATCTTATTTTAATTAGATTGCTCAATTTCATCATTGTCTATCGCTGCCATTTTTACTGACAAGTGGCAAAGTGCTCTCGTAACACAACGTCTGATATTGGTTGCGTACGTTAAAGTTTTCACAGATATCAATCTCATCTTAAGGCTCTTCAAATGCTTTAAAAGCGAGCAATTCGCACAATTTCTTTGTCACATCGTCTATCGCATACGGCTCCTTTATTTTAACAATAACAAGTTCTTCCAATTATTCAATATAATCTTTCATCTATTTTATTACTTACCCATAGTATCCTTTACCATCCTTATACCATTCCTTTAATATTCCAGGACTATTTTACAAGGTTAACTCAAGTACATGGGCACCGACCTAATGATACTTTTTCACCGCACTAACTTAACATTTTATTCTTTAAAAACTTCTGCTCCCATGCAGGGAATGGAACAAACTTTCAGTATCGCTTCGCTCCATAATTCCTGTATCTTTATTTAAAAGAAAGTTGACAACGCACCTCTTTGAATTGTATAATATCTAAAATATTCAATACAAGCAACTTATATATAATAATGTAATGTGCATGCATATTTTCTTGTCTTTTCTGTTTGTATTTCATATAAAACTATATTGATGTAACCTCTTTCTCGCCATAATGTAAGTTTATCTATCAGAAATATGTTCCATGGGATATAACAAGCTCAACTGATGAGCAAAATGTATTTGTTATATTGGTGAATAAATCAAATCAGATAAAATCAATGGTTAAATTGTATGTCATTATGAATAAAATTCTTTATTAACAAAGTGCATTTCTGTTTTGCAGAATTAATCCTCCTCCAGTGCTAAATAAACATAGCATTGCTCAGCTCCAAACTACCCTTTATCCGAGGGTTGTTAAATTTGCGAGACAAATTTGATGTTATGTCAAGGAAAACAGGTACACTGCTCGACACCAAATTGTAAGACAATTGTATGAAATGTCAAACCCCCTCCCCCTCTCCAATTCCGACCCACTCATTTCCACACCACACACACACACTCACAAACAGTTCAAAAGCCACTCGATAAATATTTTAAAGTAAAAAGTCCATACATAAATACCACCCATGACTCAGCACAAACTTCTTCTTTGGTCACTCATGGCTGCTCACGCGAGACAGAGGGCGCTCTATCCTTCTCGGCCAGGGGCAGATAATCGTGAAGGTTCACTGACCACATTTAATGGAAGCTGACCCAAGAAGGGAGAATGACAGAAAGGAATTAGCTGCTGAAAAATGAAATCTAATCAGCACTAAACAGCCTCCCTGGGCCTTGAGTTGCTTTCCCTGACTTTGTCCAAATGGCGGTAAATTTGATGCCGGGCCCGTGTCACTCGCTGTCACTACTTCGGTGCTCTCAACCTTCCAATGGCCCTATTATTGGCAACTGTATGGGATTGAATTTAGGATTAAATTACATTAGACGAAAACAGACACCGCTTCTTTTTGGCCCGTGGAATCAAATTTGCTAACACAGGTCAAGCGTTCCTGAAAGCCTCTATAAATCAAAACAAGATTTCGAAATAAAATAGCTTAAAAACAATTTTTGCAAAATTTGCCCCATGGCACATTTTGTGTCCGTTTGTTTCCCATTAAAAACATCTTCTTGATTTAAGACGGCATGCTTATTAAAAAAAACAACGTGTACTTTCAATCCTGTATCAGCCTACACGTTAAAACAAGGACCGCTCTCAGAAGTAGAATATGAGACTTCCATATAACACTGTTGTCTTTGATATGAAACAGACAAGAAGAACTAATGGATTTTAGGACATATTTAGAGACAATAACTGCGCCTAAGTATTTTCGATCAATCCCTTTCCGTACAGTTACAAATTTTTTTCCGGAGTAGTTCATTTTTTTAATTTAATTAATTTGTAGGTTTAAAAGTCTTAGGGCTTAAAATGAGAGCGGTTGATTTCGCGGACGCCAAACCCTGCAAGCGGTCTTTTCATGTGACCCCTTAATTATAAATTGTTATGCAACTTCCGCTTGGCTTGATCCTGTAAGTAATGGATTCTTTTCGATTCCACGGCTTTATAATCATAATAAGGACTTAATTGGATTTTCTCACGGCAATTGGCAATAAAGACAGACGAAGCTAGACTCAAATTGCCTTCGATAACGTCTGATGTAGAAGTATTCAACTACGATGCTGTAGCCTTTAGTAACAAGCAACTACGAGTCAATATTCTTTGACTTCATGACGTTAACAAAAGACCAAATGCGCTCTAGCTAAATTTACGAAGTGTTGAATTTTCGTTATCCAATATTTATTTCCTGCTCGCAACTATTGATGATTTAATATTTTATCAATTGATGTTTTTATTTTATTATATTTTCTATCCGTTGTGTGTCTTTAACTATATGTTATACTGTTTGTTTTGGTGTATATTGGCGTTTAACTGAATCATTTACGGAACCTGAGATGGAATCATGAACTGTTCCTGATATCAGACCATGAACTTTACCTGGGTATCATGGACTGCTGAGAGGTGTGAACGGCTAACGGCATCAAACCATGGATCGAACTATAAACTGCTTCCGGGATGGAACCATGAATTGCACTAGTGGTCGAGTCATAAACTTCTCCCGAAAACGAACCTTGAACTACTGACGAGATCAAACCGATAAAATGGCATGATCTGCTCATTCTGTTGGACCATCAACTGATATTGCATTAAAGCATGCTTGGTTGGCTTGTACTGGTCCGGATATCAAATTGTGTTACTGTTTTGTGGATCGAATAAATTAAAGACATGCATTGCATGGTATTGCTCTTGTCTGCAGTCCCACAATATCCCCAAATAATAATATTAAAATAGTACTGTAATGTGAATTCTGCTGTCTGGTGGAAATCAACTGGTTATATAGTTTTATGTCGTATTCTTGTCTGCTGAATATATACTTTTTCAGACATTTACGGACGAGTTCTTAGCATTAACTGGACACCTTTTTCGGTTGGACGTTTATACATACGATAAGAACCTCTGTAACTAAATGTTGAGAATACCAGGGTATAAAAGTTTAAGATTGGAAATCAATAGACTGCGTTTACAATTAGATTTACAATTATACAGACGATTATTCTTTTTCTTTTTGTTGACAAAAAACAGACACTGCTGAAAAACAACAAAAGGTGGTCTGAAAAGTTTAAATAAAATTAACGAATGATTTCTGTTCAAAACAAGCAACACAAAGTCTTAACATAATTAAAACTATTTCGAGACAATACAGACAGTCGGTTTTTCGTACGAGACATTTTAAAAAAACTTCGTCTCGGAGGACATTTGTGCTGTACCTTGAGTTTCTCTTGGTCATTTTTTTTTGTTTCGTTTTTTTTTTCTTGCCAACCATTTAGGATGTTTCGTCGTTGGCTCAGCAGCTCAGCAGGATTTCGGTTTCTTTACACATGCTCTCTGATTTCTAGTGAAAAGTATTGGCTGTTATGCCACAATATCGTCACAACCCGTTCAAAGTTGGTGAATTTGCCAAATTCGTCCTCCACATCAGTTTTATTACTGGGTTTATAACCTGAATCCATTTTATTTATAAGCAATATTGTTTCGTACAAATTGAGTGGCCAAATCAGATACTTACATTACTCATCACCATAGTTTATAGATTATTTGACACGCTTGTTTTCTTCATTTAGGTCGATGATAAATTCTCTCCGATCAGTTAGCAATCTTCAGTCTAAGCCTGTCGTCTGCTAAGCCACGTGACCAGCCTGCCATTGAATTTCTAGGTTTTTCGAATTGAGTGGATGTATGGATAATGATACTGATGATGAATGGAATTAGATGCCAAGGTCTGGAGAAATAAGAGGCAATGTATCGGCAATGGTGAGCGTGTAAACAAAAGTTCCGACAAGGTCTAGTCGACTGATGATTGTGTCTACAAGGCCATCCTTTGCGCCTGATGGATGGCTCGTCTATTCACACAGATATCGGTATTAACCGCTCCGCAGATTAAATCGCACTGAAACACTGATAGGAGCAGACGACCACTGCCATGAATAATGGTAGTCAGAGAATATTTCTTCTCGATAACTGGAATTGGAGATGGAAACGTTCTATAAGCGACCAGAAAGAAGAAAGGACTGATGTGCGATGGACTTGTATTACATTATCATGTCAAAAGCGACCATATCGGCAGGATATTGGCCGAACGCTTAGCCAAGAAATCACCGCGCGAGGCCAGCACAGGGGCGCTCTTTAATGGAATATTGGCAAGTGTAACCACTTTCTCCCTCTAGGAGGCGGTTTTTTTTTGTTTCGCCTAAAAAGCGCGTGTATTTTTTTTTATCTGTTGACGGACGCGTCTGGTGGAGCATTGCAGACAATAGCCTCCTACCCATTTCCATCTCTTAAACGACGCGGAAGACCCAGTTTACTCCACGGCTGAACATTGAAGGAAACTCGAGCGAATTATATTTGACAGTGTTATATTATCTAATTGATGAGTGAAGCTTTCGACCCCTTCCGTCTGCACACTCTAATAATAATCTCTGTTTTCATTCCGTTTCTGCCCTTTTGATTTGGCCTCGTGCAGCCTTAAGCCCCCCGCAAATCCCTCATCCCATTCAATGATGGAACTGAAATACAGGGATACTTTTGGGATCATAAAACCAGAAGGAAAAGTCTTGTTTTAACTTTCACTATTACGTTGTTGTTAGAGTCCAAAGAGTGAGCGGCAGATATGGGTTTTACTCAGGTTATTTCTGGGTTAAAGTGAGTGATTGGCTGGACGGCAATGAAGATGGAGTAGGTAACCCTACAGCTTTTCACAGCTGAACAAACTCAATTTCACCGCTCCACCGTTGAGCGCGAAAAATTATAGAGTGCTCTGAAGAGATTAGGAGTCTTTCTGAAGGCCTCTATGGTGGCCAATACAACCAGGTCCGTAGAGACCATGTCCTATTGTTGGTTACAAATTCCATTACAGGCTAAGCGCATGAGCTGTAACATGGGATAACATATAACGGCCCTCTGACATTGTTTTAATAGAAACTCCCGGGGGTTGAAACGAGATTGTTCCCTAGGTGCTCTACAAACGCTCTCAAACAACCGTCTTCGTCTCCCGATGGATCGTATAGGTTTAAAGAGAAAAGTCATTAGGATAGCAAAGGACATTTAGACGACTAAGAGGTCATTTCCCAAGACGACTTCCAAAAACACAACCATTTTTCTTTCTTACAGGAATTCCCAAAGCTCTGGAACTATTTGTTTTTATTTAAGGAGATTCGGTTTCGTGTTGTAAGCCCTCATTTAGCGCCTATTAACCTGTTTCACTGACAGTCACCCGGAATTGTCAAAGGTGATAAATCTGAGTCTATCTCCCAAAGGTCCCCTGTTCAGACACACGCAGTAAACAAATAAATCACTTTGACGAAGGCAGTCTGCAAATATTCTTGAAGAACCTGTTAATATTTATAATAATACTGCTGATTAGCATCTAATAGCCAACGAGTAAATTGAAGCGAGAATCTATAAACAACACCCTGTCTAGAACCACACCTGTACAGGGCCTGTGGATCAAAGTAATTTCATGTAATTAATTAGTCTAAAAACTCCAAAGATATAAATTATAGTTACTTTATGGCTGGATTAATTCAGACGATCGCCTGATACATAGCAGTTTACAAGGCCACTGTATCGTTGTATCATTTTTTTAAACGGTGACCTATACAAAAGTGAATTAGCTTCATCACTATTCATTATGTAGTTATTCTTGTATGTAAGGATTACAGTTTCGTGGTTGTATAATTTGAATATATTGGTAGCTAATTTTTATGTTATTATTAAAGAAAGGTGCACTGGGAAATTAGTATAATATAAATTTTATCATATTATTTTAATTTGCTTGAAAGATTTATGTTTCTTGCTTTAAGTGTATCGTGGTACTATTATTTTATGTGTCTAGGCTTGAACTTCTTGTTCAACAAGTAATAGTGAAAGAAGACAAACGACCACATTACATTAGAATAACGGTTGGAAAAATAAGCAATACACAAGCCATACATTGTACAATCGCCGTTGAAAGCTCTTCAAAATGTTTCGAAACAATTGTCATACGGTAAAAAGGATTTGTTCAGAACCCATCTTCATGAGACATCACTGTTTGTGTTAATAAGCGCATATTCTCTCTTTTCCTACCTTAGTTTGTCATTACAATTCAGCAAAGTTTAGCCGTCCTCAGTCACTGTAAGGTAGTAAATTGTAATTCTCTCAAAGCATGTCTAAGCCGGATGCTAGAAATTGTATCCGGTGACAAATCCCAAAGCCGGCGACAGACTAGGCGACAAAAACAGTTTTATTTTGGAACCCTTGACCCTGTTAATGTCCTAAAGGTTTCCTGTCCATACTAGTTCCATACCAAATAACATTCACTGTCCTGTCTCTCCATGTTGCGTGTCCTGTCACGTCTGATTTCTCAATGTGTGCACATCAGATGTCAACGTTAACTGAAAATAGAGAGATTTTAGGGATATGACATCCCACGTCCTAGATAAGTTAATACGGAAAGCCTTAAACGTTTTATTTTACCAGGTCTGGAACTATCGTTGATTGACGTAATCAACTATGACAAGGGAAAATTTAAACATTAAATCCGTAAACCAGGCTGAGAAAACGAGCTGTTTAAAGGCCTATACCCAGATGGTTAATAAATTAGGTCTAGTATGTTTTCTTTATATACTGAAAAAAATGTATTTAAATAATTATTTGCCATATATACCAAACATTGTAATATAACGTAAAACGTGTTTTAACAATGGTTAAAGCCCCATACATTTACTAAAATGGATCCAATGCTTTGTAATAGGCATTCGTTTAAATAAACTGTATCTACGGCTTAACATTCGACCGGCATAAGTCAGTTTTTGGTGAGAATGAGTTAAGCCCACAAACAGTTCTGTTTACTGATAATGCTTCTATCGCAGGAGTCATCATATTTAATAACGGTCAATAGATGGCACTGTGGAAAGTCAAAAATGCTTAGATCCGTAAACGTTTTCTAACGGTTGCCAAAATAGTCCATGTAGTCATAGAGTATTAACAAATAGCGTATGGACATTTGAGCGTCTGGTTTTAAGACTTACTATAGCCAGAGACCCATGATCTAATCCAGGGGGAGGTAAACGCAATTTTCTTTCTCTACAATATAAATACATATTCTTTGTTCTATCAAACTTCAACAGTATACAATATCTGCAATTATTCACTTTCTGGATAACCACTTCTTGTTTTGTGATAGAACACAACGTTTCGATAGATATGCCTGTGTCGTCATCAGGAGTAAATTGACTATAAGAAAATATAAGTATACAATATCTGTTAAAAAGAATATCTATAACAATTTCCTTTGATGGGTGCTCTGAGCCATGTACGGTACCTTATGTCTCGTCACGCCAGTTGCCCTCAGGTACACAGGGAATACACCGTCTTAAGAAAAGCCCCGTTCTCCCTGAACACCAATTGACTAGTCCTACAATAAAACGGTTAATCTGGCGGTCTAAGTGGTCCATTGGGGACCTCAAACAAACTTGTAAGCTCAACACACGCGGAAATCATCGTTATAAGGAGTAAACTATTTGACAAAGGAGCTATATAGTTTTCTCCACGCAAACATTGTCAAAAAGGAAGGAAATTGGCCTCTTGGGTAGAAGGTAAAGCCCTTCTCAGTAAGTAATTAAGTTGAGACTGCGGTAACAGAGTGTTGGTCTCCTGAGACCGGGGTAATCTGTTCAAGGAGTTGACTGGAGCACAGTGCTATGCTGGCTTAACATCTCTATCTTTAGTTGAAGCTGATCTACCGGCAGACAGAGGAAAGCGAAGAAAAAAATGGCCATTTACCGAAGACAAAAGGTGTTGGAAAGACAATTAGGAAGGAAAAAGATTAAAAACATGGCCACCAAAGTCTGCAGTAATGTATTTACTAACACCACCTGTTTTAAAACATTTAAACGGCTTAACCTTACCAAAGAAATGCCTCATTACTAAAAAGGTTTTGTCTATAAGAGCAAGAAAAACTCCCTTAATTGCTGATAGCGTTTTCTTGTATCATAGTTAAACTGCTCTCGCCATTATCACATTTGAATACCATAAAAGAGTCTACCATTTTATTCATTCATTTTTTCATATACCTGCTACATCTTTATATCACATGACATGAAGTTATTTTAGTTAAATACTGGATTAAACGTTAGCTTGTTACATTCCTTGTTCGGGTGGCGTATACAGCCGATATAAATAAGACCTCAAGTAGACACCTTTGGGGAGATAGAAACTAACAGAAAGCTTACTGCGCGCAGAGTCCGAATTCAGAGGGTTCGTCGATTGTTTCTTTCGGGCAATATAACACATATAAACGAGTGTTAATAAATAAAATAGGAACAAATTTTATTAGATTTGTATATTTATAAAAACATAACTTGGACTTATCCTTACGATATGAAGTACGGTAGGGATTATCCTCTGTCCTAGAGACCATAGAACAGCAGCTACTCTGTATCGGGATAACAACCTCAGCCTATCAACATTATCCAGTGACCCCTGAAAACTGTCTTTATCCATTTTTACCAATGCTCGCCGCTCGAACGTGCATCGATTCCTCTGAATAACTCTTTCCAAATCCAATTTACAGGCGCTACACGGCTCAATGCAGTCCGCCTTTCACCCTGCAAATGACAAATACTGGTATGCGTCAAATTGAATCGCCGTCCACATTGAAGACATCCGCTTTGAAGCAGCATTCACCGCTTTCTATACATGACCCGTCAAAATGATTCACTTTTTATTTTGTGTCTTTGCTAGGCTTCCCGCGAGAATGTCAATCTTTGCGTTTGATTTTATTTTGATAATACTTTTTCTTGATTTTAATGTATGGGTGTTAGTGTTGATAACCTTATAGACAAAACAATCGATTCCATTTCTGAATTGTATCTGTCTTATAACAGGGGTTAAATAAAAAGAATACTCCCGAGTTGAAGCAGCTGTAAGCTGTGATAGAAGTTGGCAGTGACCAACAGGTATTGGACCAGTCACACAGACATGCCTCGATATGGGCCAGTCACTATGGGGTCCGGCTGGTCAGCGAATTTTCATATCAACAAGTTGGTACACTAGAGGCATATTGATATTCCTGACAAGCAAATAATACTGAGGCGCTATCGAAGGGCAAATGTCCACCAGATTCAATTCGACCCCACTGTAGAAATTCGCAAATCTGCTGCTGAAGTTGTTGAAGAAGCCCATATTGGAGGTAATAAAGCTTCTATCCCTCATCGGTTCACCATATTCTTTGGATACCTCTTTGTTTAAACATTGTTGACTATTTACTCTTCTAAAAACAAAACATACCCACCTATAATATAGGCATATTCTGTATAAACTTTTGTCTTAATATTACTTATAAACCTTCTCTACCCTTGAGCTATCTGGCGCTTAATCAACAATATGTCCATATACCATTTGTTCGATATACGTTGACATTAATATATCAATACATAGTATTGAATAAACGATATATCAGTGTGATCCAGGTCTGATCCAGCTTGTAAACAACAGGTTAAGTGCTGTCTGACTTACGATTTAACTTAATTTTGTGTTTTTAGTATGGGTTATCGGAAATAACTTGTAATTTGTTTTCCACTGTACTTGATAAAATTATTCTGTGTACTAGTAGGTGGATATGCAATACTGTTGTCGCAACTCTGCACAATATGGTCAACGATTGAATCCATCCATCAACCATTCAATCACACAATCTACCATTCATTCAATCAATCAATCAATGAAACAATCAATCAATCAGCCAACCAAAAAACCAACCAACCAGCCAACCAACCAATCAAAAAATCAATGAAACAACCAACCAGCCAAATAGTCCATCAATCTTTTAATCAATCAATGAAACAATCAATCAACCAGCTAACCAATAAATCAGTCAAAAAATCAATACTTCAATTAATCGATCCATGAAACAACCAACAAACTGACCAACCAACTTTATAGTCCAATCAATCCTTAACTCAACCAATGAAACAATCAACCAGCCACCAACTAACTAGTCAACAACCAATGAAACAATCAACCAGCCACCAACTAACTAGTCAACAATCAATCAATTAATCGTCGACATTTTGTTTTTTAAAACACAAACGCAATCGGAAGCGAACTTTACATCTAACAGTGGATTAATTTTATATATAAATTATTGCATCCGATTCCATAACGGTTCGGTGGTTGTAATTATGTCCTTCCTATGTTTCATGTGAAGCATTTGGTCAGTTCTTCCTGAAGACATATGCAAGGTCTGAGCTATAAATGCCATTTAGACTACTTTAACTTGCATTTACTATGTTATTCACTATAATTCTAAACGTTTCTCCAAATTGATATTTATGTCAGAAATTCACAAGCTCTTGTGGTATTGGTTATTAATGGCATTTCAGGATAGCTATCATAGTTTCTGTCAAACAAGCGCCTAAACATTGATCCGGTGACTTTGTCATTCTTTTCCCCTCCCCGGGCAGGTTAACAGCAATTCACAATAGAGCCTGATCACACCGGAAATCAAGCCCCGGCATAAAATACTATGGCTGGCGTTCATTGGTTCCGTATGGCGTGACACTGGAACAGGAAACAGGAAATACTTAATTAATCAACACGTGCATTGTTGAGAGGCGCATCATTCCAATGGTTCTGTGTAGCTCAATATCAAAACAATAAGAGTGAATTTAATAGATAAATATGAAAGGGCCTGGTGATAAACCGCATGCTCTACAACAGTGCTTCTTTTTCAATGTTTTATATTGTGGCAAAAATTGTATTCTAATCACATTAGATTCACACAATTGTTTTGCAGAGTGGACATGATTTATTAAGGTGATTTTTGTCTTGTTTTGTGATAAATCGGTCGGAGAAACATGGTTTACTGGAAACGCCGTAAATAATATATATTGGGATTCTAAACATATCTATAGATATTGAGATTTTGAACATATCTATAGGCCAATATACATTGAGACATATATACATATATTGCAAACAAGTTTTTCTCTCTTCAATTATTCAATATATATATATATATATTTATATGTTAATACAGAGATTCTGAACATATATAGATACTATATATACATATCGTGATAATACGGGGATGTTAATATGTTAGTATTAGACGGCGGTTTTACACTTAAGGCAGATACGCAAAACGTTCTGCCCAGCCTATTTCTTCTTTTATTTTTAATTGTATATATATATATCTGTAGGCAAACTTACTCATGATCATAGTTTCGTCAATAAACCGAAAGGTTGAGTCAAAAGGATACCATTGCCTTTCTAAGGAGTCTGATACTTGTAATATCCTTAACATATATTTATTCTGAGATTCTGAATAACATAGAAACTATTAAAATTCTTTCAGTAGGTTGACGATTTGAAACGTTCAGCATTGCCTCTTCTAATCCTCGTATTTCTCAAGATATTTGTGTCCTTTGCATATTCTGGGTGGATTCAATGTAAGGGGCATTTTATAATTATTTGGAACAACAATCGTCGCCTTTACTTGAACGACACTTCTGAGATGTTCCACCGTGAGCCTTGTAGCTCAGTCGATTAGAGGACTGGCCGTATTAGCCAGACATCCGAGTTCGACTCTCAGTGAAGTCAAGCTCAATTAAAATGTATATTAACCAAATTATCAGAGTAAAACACACAATAAAACACATCTATGTGTTATTTCTCGATAGAAAGACACTAATTTAATGACCCTGTGCTTCTAATAGA
>JAVFBX010196153.1:0-12975 GCA_034783855.1 Mopalia kennerleyi
AAATAATTAAAATACAATACATTTAAAGAAACAAAATGAAAATAAAAGGAAAATTGATTTTTATTAATTTAAAAAAAACTAAAGTGGTAGTGTGTGCGCTAACTAATCCTACTCCAATTTACCGTTCATGGGATGGATACGTCTATTGACCATCAGAGTTACACGCTGTGGCTCCGGCAATCGCGGGAGGTGGGAGGGGGGGAAGTTACAAGGTTTACTCTCGGTGTTCCACCGTAAATTACTAATGAGGCAAGGAACAGTGTGAAATGGACAATCCATCTGCATATATACGTGAATTACCCTTGAGTACACATTAAACCCCAATCACACATACAAACAAAATATTTTTGGTTGAGTGAAGTTCTGTTAATTTATAGCCATTTTAGTGGGGAAAAACATGACAGATACATGAACATGTGGTTGTATGAGGTTACTGTGTGCTAAACTGTGTTTTGCCTCTGTGTTGTTCAGTCTGTTGTTGTATAATAACAGTATGATAATTAGCAACGTAGTATTGCTGTTTGTTATACTACACATCACGGGTAATCTCGCAGCCAGTGTATGCTCAAATTAAGATTGTCTAAAATGCTGAGTATGTTTCCTCATTCACAAGGCCATGTATTGTGAAATAGTAGTTGTTTTTTGGCTACAGGTAACATTTGCAAGATTTGTCACACGACCCTGTTACAGTATCTGAAGTATTGACTGCTTTTAATACCTCACTCTTGTCTTTGTTAAATCTCTTACTTCTTCACTGTATATAACAAACTTCACAAGTTCACATCTTCCTCTCAAGTACCATTTACAGAGAGTAAACAGTGGGCAATTTGATATAATGTAAGTGAAATAATCTAGAGTATGACATTAGATCCCAATCAAACAACCAAGTTCCCATTTGTTGACAGAATATTATCCGCTTTGGCTCACTGGTCCCCAATATTTGGAGAAACACAGTACTTACCGTCCCTGGCATTTCCTTTTGTCAAACTATTTCAGAATAATCATCTGGTGTGTTTTGAGATGATAGCGTCTGTATTAGGTGAGTGATTAGAGATTGGGTCTAAATTAGTTTATAAGTCAATAGGTACATGGGCCAATGGCCGTGGCTTACTGGTAGCATGTGCGCTTCCTAATCCTACTCCAATTTACAATTCACAGGATCAAGTCAATCTGTTGACAATCTGTCCTCATATAAGTGAAATACCCTTAATATTAAGGAATGACATAAAAATCAATGAATCAATCAACCAGTCAATATACATGTATCAACCAATCAATATTCTTATTAAGCAATTATACAATTCTTTGATGTTCGTTTTGCATTTGTTAAATGACTCCGTGTTTATGTTATATTGACTGCTCATTAACAATATTGGGACCACTTCTTAACCCTGCATATCAGAGGAAAGTTATTTGGTGTCTTCAGAGGTCATGGAATGGTTTCTGTTAGGTGTTCCTAAAAAAACCAACAATTCAAAGTCATCCTCTATATGTTTAAAGTTAATAATTATGTAAAACTAAGCAAATTTAAACTCTAAATTGTTCATTTGTAATGATAACTAGTAAACTGATTTGTGTGTATTTCAGTGAACTGGGGTAATCATTGGTTTGAATATTTCCCTAACCCTCCCATCAACGTACTGAGCATGGTGGAGAATGTGCTGGCTTACCATGATAGGATTCTCCTCCAACACTTCGTCAAATACAATGTTACCTCACAGGTAGGATTCTCAAGCTACGGTCAAACTTGTTTTAAATAGGCATGTCATCAATAAAGCTTTGTTTGACAGGCATGTAACCGAAAAAGCTTTATTTGACAGGCATGTAACCAGCAAAGGTTTCTTTGACAGGCATGTAACCAGAAAAGGTTTATTTGACAGGCATGTAACCAGCAAAGGTTTATTTGACAGGCATGTAACCAGCAAAGGTTTATTTGACAGGCATGTAACCAGCACCCCATTAACTAGAAAGGTGAAACTCCCACACACTGTATCGACTGTAAGTCCCTTATAATGGGTGCCTCTGGCTAAGGGCAGTTTGTTTGAGAAGTAGCAATGCTGTCTTTACTTAGCATTGGAGGAAAATTAACTTTCCAACATTATGTAAATGCTTCACATCTTGGTTGTGCTAGACATTGTTGGAATACACTGCCGCCATATGAGTGAAATATCCTTAAGCATGGTGTAAAACACCAATAAATCAATCAATCCACTGGAATAGGCACCAATATGGCTATCGTGTTGTGTCATGGGGCAGCACGTTATGCATAATGCTTGACACATGAGCAAAAAGTGAAGCAAATGTGCAATCTGTGTAGAATTTTATATTGTGAGTGACACTGCATACACCATCAAAAATGGAAAAGTCGTAATTACCAAGACGACGCAATGTTTTCAGCACTGGATATCATGGTATTTACGTCCAACGTAGGCTATGCATGTTTCGTAAGACAGGACCCAGGCTATCAGCAATGTTTCACTACTAAGTCATTGGTTGCCCATTGCTGTGGACACAAATATAGTCACACTATATCATCCAGAGGAATGGTGATTAGTCATATGTACTGAAGTGTATTTCAAAGAAAAAACATTGATACAAATAACATTTGTCACCCAATTGCAACATATGAGTTTAATCTCCAGGAAAATATGTTGTATAGTTCCTTATGAGCTGATATTAATGCCAGATGTAGAAAACTTCACGAATGAACGTTGAAGCTAAATGACCAATTGACTGAGAACCTAACTAGGTAGGTCGCTGTTTGAATTTGTTTTTGTTTTCATCACTAAATAAATAAATATATTGTACAAAGACTTTAGTTACTATTGTATGTTGGATTAATTCAGTTCTATCTGGTAAGTTATGTACAGTATATGTCAAAAAAGAAAATAAGTAAAATGCGCTAAAATCTCCAGACATTCACTTGTTTGCACTACAAAATATGTGTTGTTAAAGCGATTCCAAAACATCGACTGCCTTGATCTTGATGCAGCCACCTATTTCTCCCTCCCATCCAATCTGGCTAATATATGCCTTCTTTCTTAATCAAGATTTGCCCAACTGCATTGTGAGGGGTCTGATTAAAACAGTATCAGTGGGAATGGTCGGATCCAAGTAAACTAGGATCTTTTTTCTGAGGACAATTTGGAGACTATGATTTGTTCTTGTATTCTTGTATACTGGCGAACGATAATCCTCAATCTCTACTCTACCCGTCGGGGAGTGGGTTGGCCAGTCCTGCAGAATACTCCTTCGGCTTCCTCGGTCGATCGAAAGAGGCGAGAAAAGAGGAGGTTTCTGTTGCCCCCGTGTTCTCAGAACTAAAGGGAACAGGAAGCTGATCTGTTCGTACGTTTTATTTTTGTCTCCGTCATCATATAAGTGAAATACCCTTGAGTACGACGTTAATCACCAATCAAACAAACAAACAATCAAATTTTATAAATTCGCCCTAGTTCTCTTTTATATTAATATTTCTAAAATTAATTATGAAAATTTGACTTTTTTCATTAAAAGATGAATAATAACAAAAGTAAGCCGAACTTATCAAATTTGAAGAATCGATTTTTAGCTTGATATGTCTCTAATAAGCATGCCAAATTTCACGGGTGTAGCTTAAATGGTTTTCGAGAAAACAGGGTAGAAAAATTGCCTATCGACAAAAACAAAGTGCTAGAATTTGGGCAGAAACCATCCAGCTGTACACTGACAATGCACTGAATCACAATTTTCAAGCTAAATATTAAAGGACTTCTTATTGGAATTTTTGTCTTATTGTTTCACTAAATGCAGGCTAATAATGTGAATTTTTGTATTAACAAATAATAGAAATATAGACAAATTTTGACCTCGAAAGCCTACCAACCTTAAGGTGTGTCCCGTGTCCGGTCTAATAAATTACGTTTCAACAAAAAAAGGAGAAAAAAAAGTTAAACTAACATTTTCGCACCAGCTCCATGGCATAGCATTAGAAAATTAGTAAAAATGATTGGACTATACACATTACAACGTTATCCCTCATATATTAGGTGTTATTTTTCCACAACTTCTGTGTATCATCTCTGTGTTTTTAAAATGTTTTATATTATTGCAGATGCTGTTCAAAAAATCCATTGACACCCAGTGCCAGTGACCCAGAGATTGAAACAATTATAAAAACTTGGTTAAAGTATGCTGGAGGCCAGAGGAGGAAGAAAAACAAGGAACAATACCAATTAAATAACGGACTAATGGACTATCAATATACAGGAATTCGTGTTTGCAAATTGAAGGGGAGCTTTAAAAACAAAACACCCAGATTTCTTTACAAGAGTGACCGAGAGAACTAAAAATAATTTCAAAAATTTGTGTTATTTTACTTATATTCTGTATTTATTTCAAAAATATATATGCATGCTTTGTTTCTTGATTTACAAACTAGTCTCTATCAGATTAATGTCATTTACTGTAACTTATTTGATCATTAAAAGCTCATTTCATTCAAAAAAATATTTTATCCACGTTATTTCTTTATAAAAGCAACTTATTTATTTGGACAATTTTTTGTAACCTATCATTGTACTATTGGGACGCCAACTTATGTGACAGTTTTGAGTTAACCAAAAGTAAAATTAATGCACTTTTGCTTTTTAAAGTATATTTAGAGTATTTTGTTTGTTGCAAGGCGTACGTCAGATGCGCATTGTACTTTGTAGTTTGGACCAAAGGAGGCTCACCATCATTGGGCCAACTATAGCATGCCAACGTTGGTATGCCACCGTTGGCCCAACGCTGGTGAGCCAACGTTGGCCCACTGAGCAAAAAGACGTTGACCCAACGTCGCAACACCAACGTTGGTCCAACGATACTGCAGGCGTTGGCACAACGTTGGCCCAACGTTGGTGTGTTATCTCGGGTACAACCGTCGCAACGTCTTATCGAGCGTCGTTGACGGGGTCGTTTCTTTGCTCTTTCGTGATCACCGCCCACTCTTCTGTTTACCTTTACCTCTGTTGTGATACGTGTGGTCGCGCTGCTTGTGTAAAGAGGAACACCCAAATACGACGACACACGCCAGACACCCCAATACACCGAGCACCGCTAGTGGTGTGTTCAGCCGCCTGCTCGTGGTTCGTCACACGGTGTGTTCGTAGTAGTGACCTATGACATCAGGGTGTTAGTCTTGATTACACACGTTGTCGGTGAATTGTTTTGAACACGAGCAAATTGTCTGAATTCACCCGGCCACCGTCAAACATCGTCAACACAGCGGTTTTGTGGACTCGTAAAACCGCTCATAACATACAGCGGGTTTTTAAATTATACACCTTCATTTAACCGCTGATTGATGCATAACGTATATAGCGGGCTTCTGCCATACAGACGTCGCTGTCGAACGCCTGTAGACTATATCCAATCATATGCCTGTATCTGACAGTCAGTAGTAAATATATGTAAAAGCTGCTGCATATTGGAGCTAAGGAAACCATGTCCGCCCAATGAAGTTTAGGTTCCGACATGACATCTCAAGCGTCGACTGCATACTGAACACCACACGTCAGAATCACAGCTGATTTACTCTTGAAACAGGGTCGGGTCGTAGTTATTAAATTTGTCAATAGTGCTTGACAAATACTGGTCCTGTATGGTGACATCATGATACCTTGTAAGTTGTTAACATAGAGCAACACGTTGGTTACATACTCCACAAAGAATTATATGTCAGGGTGTTGTAAACGACATCAGGTCAGCGCATCGGGCGTCTTGTAGGCCGTATTCCCGTCCACAAATGCTGTTTACGTCGCCCTGTTCTGTATTCAATGAGGTCTTGGTAACACAGGCGTTGTTGATGCTGGGTAGTATACCGAACGTGCTTGGTCGCATGATGCCGCAGGATCAGTCCGTATGAAAAAATCAACATAACAGCTGTCGTTTGATCTTCGGAGATGGCTCGTATTAAGCGATTCAGACCTTTCTCTTAGTTAAAACGAAAGTTATACTGGTCCTGAATACGACATCCGCGATGAAAGTTTTGCCGTATACTATCCCAGTGCAGAGGGCACAGGGCAGCAAGGTCCGTGACTTCGGGTAAAACATTAAGGAGTGGTTCTCTCGAATCCGCAAACAAATTTGAGAGTGGAGACGTCGGATAAACGATCTAGTGGTAGTGTTGACGTAGGTTGTGTATATTGTGTGATGAAATCACCGGCTGCTTTGATACGTCAAAGCCGTGATGTGATATCGTCATACCAGCTTGACCCTCCTGTTGGTCGGGTTTAGGTGGCGTCTGCGGTTGAAGATGGTCGTTTGGGAGTAGTACAGACAACACATTACGATCGTCTTGAAGTATCGGAACGCGCCGTGAAGCAGGTCGGTCTCCATGGACAACGCTCCGGTGATCTGCCAGATTGGAAGACCTCTTAAAAGTGCGCCAACGACTCCTGCATTCGTAATGCAATCGCCTTGTCTTTCTCATTTTTTTTACAGAAGGCTGGTGATGTTGCTCTCTGGCGAATAAAATTTCGCTTTTTCTTAAATTCCGCGCGGCAACTTTCGCAGGTGAACATGGTCAGCTCTCTCGATGCGGTGCACAAAGGACATGAATACACACTTCGCTGTGCGGTGGTCATTTATAGCAGTCGATCTCAGAACGAGGCTACGGGATCTGGTTCGGTGACACACACTTACATCACGGAGTACACGTTCCACGCCATGGCTTTAATACCACCCTGACAAGGCTTCCGTTCAGCAATTCGGGGCTTCTCACCTACTCTGCTGGGTCTTTTTTTAGTTTGTTTTTGGGTCACGGACTATGGGATCAGTCACGGTGACACTCGGCTAGACTATCGTGGTAGCCGTCTGATGGGTGTATGGGAGACTGGGTAGGTATGGTGTCTTGTGTTAGGGGATCTTGCAAAGGTGGAACGCCTCTTTCGAAAGAATGGTTAGGTTGCTGCCCTCTTCATACCGCTTCTCCGTCAAGGAGTTGCTTAATTAGGCGACGCTCCCTCGGTCATCATCAGTCATAACCTACCTGCAGCCATCAGAACAAAGCCTTACCCAACGACTTCACAGCTCGCAATGCATCACGCGAAAATACGTGACAGTTTCCTGACGCCGCACAACTCCACACGACGCCGCAGAACACTGCAAGACGCCGCAAAACGCGGCTTTCCTCACACCGTAATACTGAATAACGTAGTGGCCTTATTAACCCTGCAGAGGTCGGGATTATCCCTGGCAGATGACACCCTTGTCATGCACTCCGGCGACCTGTCACGACCTCAGCACGCTGACGTCACGAACGCTGCTTGCCCAGCACCTTAGTACTAAATACCGTAGAGCCCTTACTTGTCAAGTACTAAGGTGTTAACCATCCACACCCTAATACATAATAACGTTGATTTGTGCGATTAAACGATTACTACATAAATTGTAGTAGGGAGCCAAATCGGCTCCCCACTACAATTTATGTAATAACCCATTAGTGCATCATAATGTTAAAGCCTTCTTTATTATGTAATAGAAAATGCTAACGGAGTTATTTCTATACTACTGATATTGCGCAGCCCGATATCTCAAATCGACGTGGATAAGACAATTAACGATGCACTGATGTTTGACCAAGTCTGGCTTAACCTGATCTTAGAATACCGTATTAATATAACTGTTAGCTTTATTTTTGCCTCTTTGTAGACCTCAGCATTGATTCGCGATTAATTACTATTATGATCTAGGTCACACGTGTTTTAAAGTTTGAACTGAATACTTCTCAAAACCGATACAAATATATTTTTTTTTCTGTTCTTTTCAACAGAGACTGAATACACGCTACTGTTACGTGAACTGAACTATACAGACCAAATCAGCGAGTGTGAAAGCCGCGGAGCCGAGCCGTTAGATCTGAGATTACCACACACACAATCCATGATCAATCACCTAGTCCCCTACTATGAAAATATGTGAGTTTAAGCTTTTAAACGAAAAGATTATTATGGAATTTCAATTCTTTAACAGTAGCTTACTATTTTATTAAGTATTCTCACGTACTCCTTGATTGTATTTTTAGCAACATATCTGCATCAATGCCCAAATGGATCTATATTGGACTGAGGCGCCCTTTCTCTACCGTGAAATATCCTGATGGCGCGACAAACTTGAGCTGGTATAATGGCGACCTCGAAATGGGGGACATCTTCAATGATTACCCATTTCAGCCGAGAAACGGCGATAATAACCAGTGTTGTGTCGCAGCTGAACATTCCAACAGTTGGGAACTTTCCATCCAAAGGTGTCTCAAATTCAGACCTGTCATTTGTCAATATCAGACCGGTAAGTAAATGTACGAATATACAGGTAACTAATTGCACACATTTGTAGTAAATGATATCACGTGGGGTGTTAATATGATAAATTAAGTCCTGCTACTAATGTTCTTCCACTTATTCTAAAGGGTCATATAATTATTTTTGGATAGCTAATAATGATGGTTTTGACTAAATCGAATCTCAAACCTTAGGAAACAATTGTAGCTGTAGTGTTCTTATAGTGTTCATAAATGTGAAGTAACCCATCTAAAAAGTATCTGTATTTTGTATTTATTCAGGAAAGCCGTGTTCCGTAAGCATCTATGAAGAGTTTATGCTATATTCCACTGGAATGAACATCACTACCATATCAGATGTGGTGGACACAAGCGTCTGTGAGCAATTTTGTAACAACCCCGATATTAGCTGTTGGAGTTTTGCTTTCAACAAAGTATCAAGAATGTGCCAGCTATTTCTTAGTCTGGTAATGCCCCATACCACCGAGTTTTGCGATTGGCTCACACCTGACCCTCATTGGAACACTTACAGACGCGTTTGTTTAGGTATGTTTATTGACAATAATCATTTTATTGTTCCATGTTTGATAATATTATTGTTATTGATCGTTGTTTAAATGTTATGAAGAGCAATTGGCCCAATAAGCTACGGTCGAAGCAAATTGGTTAAACACAACTTCTGTGAAAAACAAAAACACATATTATTGTGGAAAGTTACCTATTTCTAAATTAAATAGTCAGTTGTCAGATACTGTTGCAGTGTTGCTCGAAAGCGTTGTGTGTGACGTGCTGTCTGGAAGTGTAGAGTGCGTTATGTTGTCAGATAATGCAGTGTGTGCTGTGATAATTTATTATCATTTCAGAAATGTCGGTACTTGCTGCGGATGATCAAACGCTCTATTTACCACGATGTCCTTTCCAGCCAAGCCTCAGTGTTCCCGCTTACACCACGACGACAGAAATGAATATTGATGGAGCAGATGCATCCCAATCAACCAGTTATGCCGACATAACACTGTCTCCTAGTACACAGAAAACAGCACCATCTGCAAACAGAGATGAAACAACAACGTTCGGGATTTGGGAAGATACAACTTCATCTAACAACACAAGATACTCACCAATATCGGACAGCACAGTGTACACAACACCATCTGACAACACAGCGTACGCAAAAATATCGGACAGAACAGCATCTGACAACATAACGCCAACAACCTTTGCAAAGAGCACATCATACACAAAACTATCTGACAACATAACGCGCAATACACGTACGGACGACACATCACACACAACGCTATCTGAAAACACAGCACACACAACACTATCTGAAAACACAGTACACACAACATTTTCCGACAGCACATCAAACTCAACACTTGCGGACAGCACAGCACACACAACTCTTTCGGACAAAACAGCACACACAACACTATCTGAAAACACAGTACACACAACAGTTTCGGACAACACGGTAGAGACAACAGTTTCTGACAACATAACGCGCACAACACTTGCGGACAACGCGCATCCTGTAACGCTATCTTACAACACCGTGATAACAACACTAACGGATAAAATAATGCGCACAACACGTGCAGACAAGACAGGATATACAAGGTTGCCTGAGAATAAAGCGAGCACAACACTGTCTTACAATACGGCAAACGAAACGACATCAGACAGAACAGGACACGAAACAGCATCAGACAATACAGAGTACACGACACTGTCAGAAATTTTGACGAACACCACAGTCCCAGTGGATCGAACACTATCAGCCAACACAACAGACGGGACAATTTTAATTTCAAGTACACCTTCGAAACGGCCTACATCTGAAGTCACGGAAGACATAACAAAAACCTCCTTGGACACATCAACAACAAGGACATCCAGGATCCGGTACCGCGATCAGAAATCATGCTGTCGATGTTCGTTGAAACAGAATCGTGCCCATTTCGACATACTACAGGGACTTTATCTAAATAAGACGAAGCTATCTTCTTATAGACGGAAATATGAAAGTTCTCGGGACAATCGAGATTCTGTTTTATATTTAGGATTTTTGGGGAGCAGTGTAATGTTGTTCTCCACTTTGTCTGTAGTTTTTATGGACAGAGCTGTGTTGTTTGGGGGTCTCATGATGTTGTCAAGGGCTTTATTTTTTCTGCCGGGTGTAAAGTCTCAGAAGATCAAAAAGACAAGGAGATCGTATGTTCAACAGTCACATGGGAAATAAAGGAAATAAATAAGCGGATGTAGTTGCTCAACCAGAACTACGTGAAATTGGGCAGATATTTCTATTTATTTTATCCGCTAGTTTCTTTTCCTGTTTTATCATTGTCAGATCACATTCTCTTAAATGTGTATCTTCCTGACTCTCACGTGTATGAGAGGCGTTGAGAGGAACAAGCCATTACTCATTTTGTTATTCCATTGTCGGTTATACAGTAATCAGCGATTATGTTTTCATTGTGAACTGAGTGGCATGGCTATTTTCAATCTTTAATACCCAACCAGACGTATTAAACATATTTCAAGCCACTTGAACGTTTAGGTTATTGTACCCTGGAAATGGAGCCAACGTTTTTGTGTATTGCTTTCACTTTAAAGTGTTAATAAATGTATTATCTTTGTACGTTTTGTGTAGTTTGTTTTAGTCTTTCCACATGTCTGTAATTATCTGCTCACTTCCCTCTTTATAATCCGGCAAGAGCTCCTACAATATTCAAAAACATCTTCTTTTGAATAGTCTTTAAACTTAAACGTTGGCCTTTTCCTACTTCTGTACCCCTCAAATTATTTAATACATAAACACATTCCAAACCGTGTTCAGACCAATCACTGCTCAGAATTTTTTGACATATGCATATCAATGAAATTGACCTTCAAGGTTAACAAGCTGTACATACATGTAGTTCCATTGTTAATTGTTCTCACCTAATTCTCACCCCATGGTGATCACACTGTGTTTCTCAACTTTCATTGTTCTCCAACAGTATATATACCTTGATGTTTTACTCTACCTTCACATATCTTGAAAATGGAGTAATATTTTTCCGAAAGCCTTAATGCCGAAATGTCAAAGTTATTTGTCGTTGGTTTTTCAAGAATGTAATGAGTACCGAATCCAGCATCTTGATCATGCAAAAATGATATCATATCTCACGTGACGTTAAGAACTGTTTCGGTTCGTGCTTCAGCCTGCACATGCGCAGCCAAGCACAGGAGATCTTTCTAGTTTGTTTAATCTCTGAGCACATCTATACTGAATAAAGAACAACCCTTACTTATTATATATAGAGGTGTGGACCAGACAACTCCACAGCATCTCTATACATAAGAGAGTGAAGAAAATACGTTCTACCGCACCTATATAAGTGATTACGCGCTACCCTTGCTTTTTTATGTAGAGCGTGTCAAACTGCTTACTCTATACTTCTTATGTGTCTCCGTTCCGTGCGTTAAAAAAATTCCTAAAATCATAGGTAATACAGTTTTCTATAAATGTACCTTTATTAAAAAATCATAAGTTACGAGCAGATCACGCTGTTGATTCATGTACTGTTTATAGGTGTTTGATCCACACATAAACTGAAAATAATAATTGTAAACTGGAAATATCAAACTACACTGTCCGCTAGAGGGCGCTAACTTTAAGAAGTTGTATAGAAGGTGATGCGACGTTTGATAGACACCTGGTGATAGCGGGAGAGAGGTTCTTGGGGGATAGTTGCCTGTTTCACAGAATCTTGAACGGTCGTCTGCTGATGAATTCACTTCAGTACAGTGGTTAACACGTACATCACAAATAAACACCTAAGTAACAGAGAGAAATCGTAAAATGTGAACAAAAAGAAGTTAAACCAAATAATTTAGACTAAAAAATATGATACCGGATTACATGTAAAGAAGGGCCGTGGGTTAGAGAACTAAAGGCCGACGTCCTTGGCGTGACGTCAACGTGCTGGGGTGGTGAGGGGTAACCGGAGTGCATGCCAATTGTGTCGCCTGCCCGGGAGGATCCCGGCCTACTGTTCAATAGTTTGAAATTGTGGTTTTAGGGCCGCCTCCCTGATATGGATTTCGCGGCCGTTACTGGTCAATAAGGGTCTGTATATTATTTAGTACTAAGGAACGTGTAAGAGCAGCGCCCTCTACGCGACGTCACCGGTGGCACGTGGTGGCTGCGGTTCTGAGCGTTCACTCCTGTGAGATTATGATTCCGTGCAGACTGTTTCAGCTCATTTCCATGATCTTATGTTTTCTGTGCAGACTGTTTCAGCTCATTTCCATGATCTTATGTTTTCTGTGCAGACTGTTTCAGAACATTTCCATGATCTTATGTTTCTGTGCAGACTGTTTCAGTTCATTTCCATGATTTTATGTTTCTGTGCAGACTGTTTCAGCTGATTTGCATGACCTTATGTTTCTGTAAAGACTGTTTCAGCACAGTTCCATGATCTTATGTGTTTCTGTTCAGACTGTTTCAGCTCATTTGCAAGACCTTATATTTCTGTGCCGACTGCTTCAGCTCATTTCCATGATCTTATGTTTCTATGCAGACTGTTTCAGTTCATTTCCATGATTTTATGTTTCTGTAAAGACTGTTTCAGCACAGTTCCATGATCTTATGTGTTTCTGTTCAGACTGTTTCAGCTCATTTG
>JAVFBX010196164.1:0-12975 GCA_034783855.1 Mopalia kennerleyi
GTAGGCTGTCAATCAGTGGTAACACAAGCTTTTAGTTATAGATCGCTGTTAGAGTTCCAAAATAAACGTTTTAAATCGCCCTGATTTTTTCGGTAATTGCTAAGTGAATTATTGTCTTGAGAACATACGCTCGTACAAACAAGTTGATGTACAGAGTTACTAAGTATAGACAAGAATCAAAGTAGTCTAACTCAGGACGGAGGAAGGAACTCGATCGAGGACGTGAAGTGAAAAATCAGACTGGTTGATTAATTAGTTACTACGATCAAAAATATTTCATAAGAACGAAACTATTTTTCCAACAATAAATAGCCGGAGATACAGCCTAGCGATATTTTGATAATTTATGCTTTCACTATACACGCACTGTGCCATCACAACTCACGGTATGATTGGCCTCCATTCCCTAAGAGTCTCGCGAGATTGCAGACGTTTTCGCGTTAACAAAAAACGTAAAAATCATGCTGGTGAATATGGCTGAACTAGGTTAATGATTATTTAAACAAAATAACAAACACAGCGAAAACTCCAAGACAACCTGAAAACATCTTGATTCTCGAAAGAGTATTGCCGTCTTTCTTTAATTAAGATGAAATTAGTCCTTAATTTAAAACAATATGACTGTCAATCTCAATTATCTATATATAACTCAAATGTCTTGTTTGACCTCTGGGGCTCAACATGGACAAAATAATTTCTTCCCTTATATTTAATATAACACACTTAAAGTTTATGATACTGAAAATATAGTTTGAAATTCTAATTATGAATAGTTTAATTTGGGTATTAAATTGATATTTCAGTGAGCTTATCATATATTCATTGACTGGGTTCTAGATGTTCAGAGGTTTATTACAGCAACATAGGCTCACCTATAAAGGCTTCTTCGCCATATCCTTATGTGTATTTTGTGGATGAAGTGGTGAAATATCTGACGACCAAATATATTAATAGAAATGGGCTAAAGGCGCATTCCCAAGGTACGATTTGCAGCTACGACTTAATCCATCTACGAAGAAACATTGTCGTGCTCTTTTCTTTATGCTTTTTGTAGATAGCTATAGAACAAACCATTCTGCACATTTTGCATTAATCAGGATATATGCATATTTGCGGCCTTTTGATTGGTCGAAAAAGTGCCTTAAATAAAGGGAATCCTTTTAAATCGTTGGATCAGACGATGATTGAATTAATAAGCAATCTTTAAATGTCTATTTCGGACACTTCAGATTTTGGCAGGATCTACACAGAAAGTTTCGTATTTCTTGAAACTTTTTATCATGGAGACTTCAAATTTGTAGTATGTTTTCGAAAAATTGCGTGTATTTTTTATCTCTAACTTCCGTGTCATAATCAGCAAAGTTTTACCCCTCAAAATCAACCTAGGGCGAAGTAAGATATTTAATACTATAGTATGTGTTTGATGTGGATATTGAAATTTAGCACGCTACTTTAAGAAGGCTTTCCATCTCTTCTATTATCTACCGTAAAGACACCTGTAATTAAATTACCTTTGCTATTGGTGGTTTTAAGCCATCACTTTAAAACATGTTATCGAACTCTTCTCTTAATTATCTGAACACGCTTTGTACCCATTAGCTTGGGTTTTATTGGTATTCAAACAAAGGCTATTCCTTTTAGTTGTCGCACTCTCTATACTGATGGGAAATTCAATTAAGCAGCATGTTTAACGGTAGAGTAATTATAATGGACCAGTTCCATTACTGCAGTGGTTCACTCACTCGCCTGAAGAAGCTGGTATACACTACCGGTGAAAGCTATTGTGACAACAACAACAACTTATGGTTTGTCTCAAAGGTGCTATCTCATCATTATTGCAGTTCCATTAGGTAACTTTTAGTAAGATAAAACCTCGTCATTATTGACCAAGTTCTGATAATCAAATTAGAGTCTCAGCCTTGCGTAAAAGTTTATTTTAGTCCCAGATCTTGCTTAGAGATCTGTGTTATTCCGAAGCAAAGCCACTTTACTGGACACCGAATGGCCTTATATCTGACAATTAAGTTATTATATCAGCTTTGTTATGAAAACGTGTGCTCTCCCCAGATTGATGCGAAGTTACATCTTTGGTGCTGGAGTTAAATTTGCCTCTAGACGATACTCGTGGGTTAAATCGCCATTTTTCTTCCTGGTTTTTAACAAACTACCAACAATGCAAGGTTGTCATATATGTCAAAGAGGTAAAATACCAATCAAAAATGTTGTATATATTGATGACAAACACTTACAGGATTCGATTCAGCGACCTAAACTGTACACTAACGAAGTGTAGGCAGTTGTTTGTAACTTTGGTTGGTCAGATGGTTGTGTTGGGTGGTTGGTTGGATGGGTGGCGGTCTTGCTATATCACAGACACACCGCACTAGATATAACATAGTTCTAACCGGAAGCCACACGATTGAACATAGAACCGGAAACCCCACCATCCTAAAGTGTAAACCGGAAACTACATTAAATTGTGCGTAGAGCCTATATCAATGGCAACTCATTAGTGGCAGTTTGGTAACACGCCAACATACCAAAAGTAAAATGCTAAACAAACAAATGCCAACGCAATCAAATATTGTCGTAAAGAAATTATATATTTATTTACAAGATATGGGGTGAACAAATAAAACGTATTTTGTTATCACATTTGACCTGGTAACCAGGGTAACTATGTTATCATAACACGCCGCCGTTTGGTGCTGCCAGACACGCGCACGGCCCTCTAGTGGCGGGATTGAGAAAAAGGATATATATATGTATATATAACTTTAATAGCTTCCAAACATTGTTAGTTATAATCTAACAAACTAGATAAATACACAGCCTCTTTAATCATTAACTATCACGTGTTGTTTAGATGCCATTGTTTAAGCAGAAAATAGTTTAGAAATTCAAATCAGCCTTAACGTAGTTAACACTGTCAATCGTGGGCTCAAAGGCAGAAATGATTATGTCCATTTTGGGGGCACTTTTAAAAAAATAACTTTCTGCTACATTTATTGGAAATTGCTATACATGTACGTACAAGTAAACAATCCCATCAGCAGCTAGAATACTTGTTAAAGTTCCTTCTTCCATTTTCTGATTTTATAGAACCAATGGAAACCTCAACCACATTTTTTATTCAGATCGTGATTTCGGACATCAACACTTTTGCCTTTGAGCCCATAAATTTTACATATTACAGTTATCAATTAAAACAGTAATTTACATTAATTGTAGTGTCGATATAACAGGAAACAAAACTCAACATGAAATAACATTAATAATATTCGATTATTATTTTCTTCTGCCAACCTTGAGCGTGTTGTGATATGATTCACTGTTGTGAATAATTGTGGTAAATTAGGGGTCATCTGATAACTAGTTTAACACATGCTGATCACCTAGCTGTAGTCGGGAAAATTAGTAACTTTTGTGTTTTATTAGACGCATAAATTTACAAGTTTGATATACCAAGAGCACCTGTTGTTTTATATGGCTTCAAGTCTAGAGCTGCTTTTCTGATTGGAGGACTGATGACGCTATACACAATATGCTTCCGTCACTTACAATATGGCTGGCATGAAACCCCCTACAATTGTTCAGGCCGGTTGAGAGGCAACTTCCTGTGGCCCATATTCTCTCAGAGCTTAAGGAGTGGATGCACTAGTGGAATTTCGAAGCAAATCCTAATCCATGCAGTGCTGAGACAGTTGCTTTAGTGTCGGCCGAATGCATTCGCTGTACATAAAGCGTGTTTGATATATTCAGCCGATGTTTATCGCCGGCGACTCTCCGGTTTATTCGCCTGGTCTGTCCACTCCAGCGAATTGTTCGGCGAACTTGAATTTCTCCACCAACCACAGACGCTAAAAACGTCACATGGCAAATAAAATGACGATAAATACATTTTGTCGATTGGCCAATAGTGTATCCGCGCATGCGTGATGTTATTTTAGGGCAATCATTCAAAAGCAATAACATTAAAATTCGCTTAGTGTGTCCATCCAGTCGCCCAAATAAATTCGGCAGCAAAAATTCCACCGAATATCCAGCGAATGAAATTCGCCTAGTGTGTCCCCAGCTTAAGATATAGCACGGTGTTACCAGTGGCATTGAGGAAGAATTCCTTTTCCCAGTGGGCTATCACGAATTCATAAATAACTATAAATAAGTACTTCGTGAATCCCCAATCAATCAAACAAACAGACAAACAAACAAGCAAACTGTTCTTTCGTCTTTTACACATTCCATGATAGAGTCAGAATTTTGAGATGGCGCCATTGTTTTGAGAAGACGGTACTTACGTCACTCATAGACAAATCCGAAAACACTGTGTGATTTGTACTCGGATCCCAATAAAACTTGACAAAGGCATGCGTAGTACGATTCAATGTACATCCACATCCGGTCGGTACACACTCTACCCTGTGTATGGCTGTTTAATCAGATACATTATGTCATTAACAAAATTATTTTTTTTATAAAAAAAATGTGTTAATACAATAAAATGTATTCATTCATACAATAAAATGTATTCATACAATAAAATGTATTAATACAATAAAATGTATTAATACAACAAAATGTATTCATACAATAAAATGTATTTATACAATAAAATGTATTCATACAATAAAATGTATTCATACAATAAGTATTCATACAATAAAATGTATTCATACAATAAAATGTATTCATACAATAAAATGTATTAATACAATAAAATGTATTACTAAAGTAAAATGTATTAATACAATAAAATGTATTAATACAATAAAATGTATTGATACAATAAAATGTATTGATACAATAAAATGTATTAATACAATAAAATGTATTACTAAAGTAAAATAAATAAATAAAATAAATATATTTTTAAAACAAACGCATAAATAAATAAAAAGCGTGTAGATAAGGTTAGGAAAAAATAAACCAAGTATATCTATCTATAAAGTATGTTCATTACATAAGTAAACATAAGCTTTGTTTACACATTAAATAAGTCACTATTTAGTGTCAATCATATTGTTGTTTAGTGGAGGTAGAGATGACAAAGTATAAGTTGGACATTCTAAGTAACTGTAAAACATTTGTTGTATTCTGTTCGTCTAACCTGTTTAGAAGGACAAGTCACAATGAGTTCAAATCAAAATACCTATCGATTTCGCCAGATCATCTATGTGCAACAAGAGCACAACTATTCGCTGGGGCATTGTGATTTTTTTGTTTTACACTTCTGCTGGCGATGGTACGTACTACACTCGATATATCCAGTAACTATAATCAGGCGAAACAAGTGTCCAAACAGGAACACAGTGTTCGTCTTATCCTCACAGAACAGATAGGTCTTTGGCTAGTCACAGGTGTTTCGGAAAACAACACATCAACCTCTTGTAGATGAAATCACCACCAGGGACGTGGGGAGACAGAAGCTAGCGTTGACATTGAGAAAATTGACCACTAGCCAATTAATTATAAAGTACTTTTGGTGATGGGTATACGTAATATATGAAAAATGCAGATTCATTGGAAACTGAAAAACAAAAACTTTCGCCGTGCTGGCCAACTTCCATCCACTCTACGGTAGGTCTTTTGTTAGCCGCAGATGTTTCTAAGAACAACACAACCACGCATTGCAGATGAAGTCACCACGAGGGGATTGTGGAGAGAGAGGCTATTTTTGACATGGAGAAAGTCGACCACTAGCCAATTAATCGTAAAAGTACTTTTAGTGATGTGTACGAGTTATGTGGGTCAAGGAACTGAGACGTCTGTGTAAAGCTTTTTCATAATACATACTAAAAAACAAAACACTGCTGCCACTGTCAGAGATCTAAACATGTATGTGTGCTTGTCTGTGTGTGTGTCCGCGGGGATTTGACTACTTTAGCATATGCCATACCTGATAAGATTCGATAAGGTTACAAAAATAGACCAGCTATTCTTGATGATGCTTCAATAAACCGACATTTAGAAACTTAACATGCGCATCCTGTCGTTTCTTGGAGATGTGGCTTTGGGCTACTAATGCCTTTAAGATAGTACATTAATTAATACAAATCTTAACGTAGAAATGAACATGAAAGCAGTTCGATAGAGAGACCTTGGATCCACAGTGTGTCCATTAACAGATCATGTCAGATAGAAGGGACATCACTATTTCTTTATGATGGCATAATAAATCCTGAAATATTGAGTCAAAATTAAGTTATCGTTTTTCGGAATTACGCTACTTGTGTATTGTGTTGAACTCTTCAGTGGGGCTACAGGCTTTTAGAAGATACATGGGCACTGATAAATGTATTGATATATAACATAGCATTGTATTCCAAATAAATATTAAAATGTTTTATACATATTTCACCTGATATATGACAAGTATATACAATGACCAATTACCCATATTCTGTATAATGAAAATCCATAAATAGTCAACGTTTAATATTGAATCCTTATATTTTCACTTTTCCCGCCTTGATGAATGCACCAAACTTAGTTTCCATATCGTTGATCATCCCTAGATTGCACTAAAATATACTCTCCCGCCGTAACAATTACAGCAATAAAATGGCTGTTTTCATATAAGTGATATTATGCAAAATAAGTCCTTTGGAATATTTAAACTCCTACAAAACGGCTTGTGAGCAACATTTGTCAAATAGTATTTAGTTAGTTCTCCTTCCTATTCGCCTGTTTACCGGATTGTCTTTTATAGTACCATAACCATGTATTCTGTTTAAACTACTACACGAATTGCATTCATACATGTCTTGACTTGCTTGTAGAAAAGGGCAGTTATTTTCTGGCGTTCGTCTGTGGGAAATACCATCAACTGATTTATGTCTTTCCTTGGACAGATCCAACATTCCATTACCTACAAATGTAGAAAATGATCAACAGTATATATCGTGTTTGCTAAACAATCCACACCAAATACAGTTCTAACTGTGCTGGACCACATTTAAATTTCAAGAAACGCCATCTCCAGGAAAAGCATCGTGCGTTAGGTCTGATCTGAACTAGGCCAATATTGACTAGAGTCGTGCAACCACTCATCACTGTTTGCTCCTGAACACAAAATAGATGGTCACACATCTCTTTACAATCCTTCATTTGTCAATACATTTCTTTAAACGTTTCCCTCCAAGACATGGGATACCACACGTACTATGGTTGTACGGTTGCATGGTTTCCGGGGATAAGGGTAGTAAATTTCGATCCGATTATAGGTAAGCCGGACTCGTCATTTTAGTTGAAGGCTAACTCGTACATTACCTAATATAAAAAAGTATCAGAACACGCTATGCGGGTAAGATATCTATACTAAAACGGACAGAAAGTCGGGATAAAATTAGCTTTGTGTTTTTGTTTGTTTGTTTATATGTTGAAAGAAACCAAACAAAAGTCTCGCGATATGAGAGCGCCAGTTCTTAAGATATTCCTCATATACACACCTTTCTTGTGGCGGTTCTAGTGGGCGTGTCCTCATGTGATGACGTCATTAAAGCTGTCTCCATCCAGTGACTGTGAGTGACTGTGAATGTTCCTTAGCAACTGCTTACTGTACTCCACGAGATATTGGTAGATACTCTTAAAACTGAACCTCTCTTTGGGGTCACGTTTCCAACACCCTAGCATCACGTGGTAAACGGTCGAGGGACAATCGTCTGGTCGCTGGAGAGATATCCCTTCGTCTAGGAACCGGACTACCTGAAGAAACCAAAACAAAAACAACAAACAAGTGTTTTACGTTAGAATGCCCATAACAAGAAAAAGTGTGGAGATGGAACTTCCTTTTGCGTTGTGCTTTCGGGGCTATGTTGTAACCGGACGTCGATCTGTTTGTAATGTATTTGTATTCTGTCTTAAAGTGATCCTGTCCTACCGTAAAGGGCACATACTTGATACAAAGCAATTTAACAGAGCGGTTTGTTTAGGAAATAGCGACAGGAAGTCTATCTTAGTTAGAACTAGTTGCGTTAGGTGGTAAGCTGATAGTTTCTAAAAGCCGATGGTTGGGTGCGGCTTACTTGTACCCTGGTGTTCTCAACATAAATGGCACCATACACATAATCTGTCTGTGGTGTCATTGTATTACGCCTTTTTTTCATTGTCCGGTCTTGTCAGTTGTTTTTGTCGCTGACCTCAAGGGTCTTTTCTTTCACTCATTGGTCTAGCACACCGTCACATGTGAAATTATCTTAACTACCGAGTTTAACCTCAATCTAGCTTCTTACGTTGGGAATACCTCCATTAGCACATACCCCTATTCAGGAAGCTGTGTTCAGTATTAAAATGTTCTAACCAGCCATTGTAATCTTCACACGCTTCTTGTATTCCGAACGTGAGCCCACATAAACACACCATCTTGCAGTTGAATCGAAATTGGGTCTAATGAATCCAGAGATAAACAGTAAAACTACCATTGAATTGTCTGGGAGAGCATTTCTAACAACACATGGTTGACATAATTGGTTTCGTGTTCAATAGGTAAATTTTTATCTCGTTCAGTCATTAGGGAGGTATTTCTAAATATTCCAAAGACATGATCAAATGTGACAGATCAAGATTGGAAATGGAAAAAGTAAATTCGGTTAATTGACCCTAATGGATTCCTCTGGTGAAGTGTTTAGCCATTAGTTATTGGCGACTTTCGTTGACGTTTCTGACTGAAGTCGCTGAATATGAATTTCTAGTCTCCTTTTAGAAACAGGAAATGGTGTTGGCTGGAATGTCTGAGCGTGAAGGCTTCCACAGATTTGGTGGCCTCACATCGACAATCGGGGTCGTCGACAGGTGCTGTAGGTGTAGCTGTGTCGAGCATTCCTCAGATTGAACTTCCGGTTTTTCGCGTAGACATTTCCCAAACAAGTTCCGGCCATTTCTACATACAATCAACCGGGTAAAACGAATTGATTTGTGCTTTCTTACGCCCAAACATGTGGCGACTGGAACCGTATTAGAGCTTAGAGCAGGTGCTCTCTTGAACCAGTACGTTTATATGACCTGAGTGAATAAAAGAAGTTCATATAATTGTCTTTCTATCCTATTAAAAGAATCTGTTAATGGTGCAGATTGGGAAGTGCCATAATTATACCTTTACTCAAATTATTTTATCCGGACTGGTCAATGTAACGTCACGGGGTATATAACAAAACATCGCGTTGTATGTTTTCCGTCCATGCCGTATAATTATAGTAAGTTGATGTTGTCCGAAGGAGCATGGGGCATTGACAATTATTTCTTCTGCCCGTCAAAGTTATCTCCTCTTGGCTCGCGTGAAAGCGTTGTCCAATAAAGCAGACATCCATTCCCCGTCACGTGAAATTTTTCTCTTTTAAAGAAAAGACCGGCCCCGTTTATAAATGTTCACAATGTAAGTCTATTCCGCTGCAGTTTACCACTAATGAAACTTGTCCTAAGAACAGGAACAAATGCATTCGCTTTAACAAAACAGGTACGACTTTGCGCTCAGTAAATATCAAGTGTCTGAGCTGATAAATAACGCTATTCCATCATCAACAATGCAGTATATATTCTTAAACTGTGCTAAACGAATCCTGTTGTGGAGAAAATTTATCGACGATTACTGTCCTCCGATTGGCTTTCGTTCCTACATTACTGGGCACTTGTTTGAGGGTGGGCAATAAAATCTTTCAATTAGTGCATATGAGATATATATTTGGTTGTGAGAAAATATTCCTATGTGTGATTTAAAGGTCTTGGCATTGTACCGGAATGTATTTTATCAGGGTCTGTATTAATTGATATTTGGCTTTGGTGACATTTCCTTAAGATTTTTTGACAATTTCATAACATTTACTTATTTGTTTTATCTATTTTGTTACATTGAATTCAATACGATTTTTATCTAATTTATGTCTATGATTTGTGACTGCTTTGTGTCAATGTATAAATTTAAAATATATAAATGTATTGCACATTTATAATTTAGACAAAAAAATGTTGCTTGTGTATTGAATAAAAAATTAAATAATTAATTAGGGTGAAAAAAAGGGATCCATATATGTTAAGAATTTCGAATGTCTTATTGAGTACAAGTGTAATCTCTCCAAACCAACACGGTACAAGGAATATTAATATTTATAACTCACTCTCCTCTACGCTTGGGCGTAGGTTGAAGTATTTGCCTTACTTAACGTGAGAGGTTGTGGATCCATTGCCAAAGACGGTGAGTGGAATTAAATCAGTGGAAAATCAATATATTTGGTAGAAGAAAAAAAAGACACTTCGCTTGGTGATGGAAAAACAAATTTGATATTTCGCTCTTCTCTTACGGAGTAATTGGACAGAAGGCGGTCATCGTGAAGCTAAAACATCAGCCACTAATTTCAGTCCATTTTCCGAATGAACGCATAAGTGCGGTATTTTAATCCACCCACCTCTTCATTTGTGTGACCATAGTAAGGCTGCTTCCCGTAGCTAAAAATCTCCCATAATACCACGCCATAAGCCCACGCATCAGACTCAGAAGTGAATCGGCCATATTTTACACTCTCTGGTGACATCCATCTCACCGGCAACATCCTAGATCCTCCAATCTAACAAGGAAACAATCGAATATTCATTAAAAACAGTAATTTAAAAGTGACTACATCACGCTAACGCATTTTATATATATTTCAAACCATGGTTTTCACATAATTATTTATGAGCGATTTTCTAGATTATAGCTTGAATTATTAAACTAATATCTTAAAAGCTTAACAGAATCAGGCATTTATGTTTAATTATGAAGGATACAAGGCTGAATAATAAATCAGGGACCAAAACAAAAACGAAGCCATAGCCATGTTATACACCCTGCCAAATTGTTAACAATACTTCTATTGCATTTTTGTAGGATTTATCGATTACCATTGGAAGGAAGTTAAATGTTGGTGCTGTAAGTCAAATGTATGATACAGTTTTTATTCTGACCTATATTTCTGGCAGTCAAGTGTTTCATTGTCTTCCCCTTTGGTTTTATTGGATACAAATTATACACTTCTGAACATTTTTTCTATGGTCATCGAGGGTGGACCTTTTTGTTGCCCCGGTGCTCTCAGGGCTATAAGGGACAACATAAACAAATAATGCTGTTGTGTCCTTATTTCGCGTCTTCTGATAATCACCGTTTGTGGCCAATCACTTGGAATATCGTTCCTTCACCGTCAAAAAAATGAAAGAACAGCAAGAACGGAGTAAAACCCTACCAGAAGTCTATCAAGCAGAAGTATGAAACCAGCCATTACCCATTACCTGCGTTGATTGTTCAAAAAGCGCTCTCTAGCGAGACATAGGGAAACCTCGAAGGACATGAATTGGGTGTGGAATCATGTGTATATCATGCTAAAGCTATTTCTACCGCTTTTCAAACGTTATATTTTACCCAGAGGGCGTCAGTGGATTCTGGCATTCAAACTGCGCGAAACGAATAAAATCACCCATTTCTTGCGCAATGAGTCAAATGGCACTATACGGTCCACTGAAAGTCACAATGTCGTTGAGACTGGGTAATGGTTGGTTTCACACTTTTGCTTGATAGACTTCTGACCTTACTCAAAATCACAATATGGTGTTTAAGGTGGTTTAATCTGCCACTTACTGTACTGTTTTAAGTAAACGATTTTCACTGCATAATAAAATAGTAGGCCTACATTCAACCGTTCGGGGTAACTCAGTTAATTACTTTCTTTCTGTATTATATCATTTTAGCACTTTTGCTCTGGATAACTCGTGGAGGTTTAATTCGTTTTATCGGACCTCGCGCTTTCAAGCTTACAGGCCTATATCCAGGTAGCATTTACTTGTTTTCGGTCAATTCAAACTCGTTTCGAGGATATCAAAGATATATTAAATTAACTTTTTGAACTTTGGAAATGAACTGTTGATACTCACCTTATAATAATCACAAGTGTATATATCACGTGACATGCCAAAGTCTGAAATCTTGACAACAAGTCCCTCCCCCACGAGACAGTTCCTTGTCGCGAGATCTCTGTGCACGAAATGTTGCGACGTCAGATACGTCATTCCGTTGGCAATTTGTGTTGCGATATCGATAAGGTCAGTCTGAAATAAAGGGACAATATAATGGTACCAATTTCTAGATACTTAGCTATCCATAGTTATTGAAGTGAGTGTTCTAAAAGTATTTTATACCAAGCACGCATGCCAGGCGTCTTTAATGTGTTCGCCGTCTGACATCATGTTGGATCTACTGACCACAGTCATGCTGTTCTGTACTTTGCACAAGAGGAACTACATGTCAACTACTTTTTCGGTCTGGCTATTTCTGTTAAAAAGGTACGGGTAAGTAAAAGAGCGTTGAGCCCGGCGTTTCACACTAGCCAGTGATTTGATTCTTGTTAAGGCTCTATTGAACAAAGAACCACATATCGCTAAAAAGTCTTTGTAAGGCGCGGTTGGTTAGAGGTGCTTTCTAGTGCACTGTTACTCTCAGAGTAAACTGGCAACACGAATAAGATCCGTTTGCAATGTCTGTTTTGCTTCCAATAAATAATTATTATTGTTTGTGACGTCAAGGGGGGTTGCCTTCTCCCATTGGGGCTGGTACGCCGTCATGTAAGTGAAATAACCTTAAATACGGATTGAAATTGAATCAGACAAATGCCCAATCTTTGAAAATCTTACGTTATTTCCATAACAAGTCTTTAAAATTCCAAAACAAATTTTGAATCAATCAATCAATCAACAAATCCATCAATAATCATTGATTCAGCCACCGACTGCCATATTCGTGTAATAAACTAGGTAGGCATTTCGCTAAACGCACCAATCAAACCAAACTTTGATTGATTGATTAGTGCTTAATGCCGTGGTCGATGGTCTTTCCCTGATAATTATTGCCACACAAACACAATCCTAAAATGTAAAGTGCTTTGTTTTAAACAATATTTATTTCCAGAAAAGATGGAATGGATTGGCGAACAGGTCAAGGCGACCTATATCAACGCC